>CAEGAG010136186.1:0-13272 GCA_903067065.1 Brachyrhaphis terrabensis
GGGTAGTCATATCAGATTATTTATATATTTATTTGTTTATTTTCTCTTCTATCAGGTTGACTTTGAGCTGAGATGGGAGGGAGGGGGGGGGGCTGGGTTTGTTTTGTTTTCTTTTTTTTTTTGTCTTTTCTTTACTGGAGGGTTGGGTGGGGGGAAGCTGAAACTGCTGGATTGTAATTTCTGAACTTTTATTTCTGTACAATGCCTCGTCAATATTGCACTGTGTATCGATCACTATGTGTCCAAAGTGAGAGGTATTGTGTGTATGTATGTTCATAAATATGTGCGCATGTAGGTATGCTTGTATATATATATATATGTATGTATTTTTCCTTCTTTCGGCTCTAATAAAAATGTTAAAACTCAAAAAAAAAAATACATACTAGCACAATTTGATATCAAAAGTAGTTTTAGTTGATTTATCCTCGAGAACCTGTGTGCTCGCTTCAGGTTTAACAACCCCTCAAAGTAAATGTTAACATAATAAACCTTTTAACAGACAGATTTAATTGATGACACTTATTTTTTTCTTGTTCTAGTAAAACTGAAAGTCTTTTCCTCTGTAAAATAGTAAGTCAAAATGTAATTAAAGGCTACGATAGGTGATGAGATAAGACAAAAACTATATTATTAGAGATCACCTTTTCTTTAGGTTGGTATTGCCAGGGAAGGATTTCATCTCAGGTGTTTTTTTCCATTATTTCTGTTTTGATCTTTATGATTCACTGTAAATCTGCAGTGAATCTACAGTGAATCATTTCATATTCCTTTATATTCTAAATAAATTACAAGCACAGAGAAATGTCAACCAAACATTCAGATCGTCTTTCAAACTTAATGAGCAACTCACCATTATAAAATTTATTTTTTTAATGTATTTTTTATTCATTTGAAGATTTTCTTTTTCACTGTTTTTAGTTTGTAAATGGTCTTTGACATGTGCTGTAATGCTGCATCACTTTCTAGTTGAAGGATAGTACAGAGGTAAATAATACATTCTGTCGAATTTTCAAACATCTTTGCTGGTATTCTTTCTCTTTGGTTGAAACGACTTGGATTCTTCACAAGGTGAAAGTTTATAAATGTGCATAGAACAACTCTTGGGAAATAGAAGCATGCACTTCTGCAACATATTGGCAAGTAAAATACAGTGGACAAGAGACTTACTCTTGTCGTCTGCTTACCACACCAAGGAGCGGGCTGACTGCTGCGTATGGATTGTTTTTAGTGAACAAATCCAGTCAATCAGCACTGCCACTCAGGGAAGATGGAAAGAGGATGAGACAAGATCAGTTTGCCCTTTATTTCTCCAACAATATTCTTTGCAAACTGGAGATTGCATATGATTACAGAGGGGGAGTGAATGGAGGTCAAACAGATCGAAATGTCTTTAAAGATACAATACTAGGGAATATTAAGTGGTTGACTTTACAGACCTGTATAATGGACAGCAGATGTACAAATATGGAACAATTATAAGCCTTTTTTAACTTTTCTTGTTTGCTGAACTTAAGTCATGGAATTGGGTCAACCTGTTTTAACTAGAGGTACACTGATTAGAGTTTTTCTGCCCATTTGGCGATCTTTAAAAAGATCTCTGATTCTGACCAGTACCATTTTTTTCCCCAATTGACACTACTAACAAAGTCTTTTTCTGGTGGTATGTGTTTTCCTTGGGGTGTTTTTAGAACCTAATGAGATGGGACTGAGAATGGTTCTCTTTAGTACCAGGTCTAATATTCCCATTAACCCTCATGTTTGTGCAGTTTGGGGTTTGTTCTGGAATTAAAAGCACAAGCACCAGCCAGGTGCTCTTAATCAATTACGCTCTATTATCTGACACATCAGTTAATCAAGTGCACTCACAGATTTTTTTTTAAGGCTTCACCTGCAGAGCTGAACGCCCCTGACCACTTCACTAGCCCGATGAACATTTAAATCCTTGTTCTACCAGATGCTCGTTATTCCTTCGTATCTAGGGTGATATTGCAAAAACAACAGCTGCTTATTGGCCCTTTGGGGCATCTTGTACTTATTCTGTCAGGCAAAATTTTGAGTCACACTCAGACGTCTTCAATGTCTGTGACTCACTGCTAACACCCTTGCTAGCTAGACCGCTAGCTTTTTGTCATGGTTAAGTTCATAAATTTCTTTGGAGATATAGGTCTTAAATCTAATTTGTAATGGTCTTAAACAGGTCTTGAAAAGTCTGAAATTTGATTTGGTGAAACTTGCAGAAACCTTGTTTATAGACTGCACCTATTAGATGAACGTTCCCCTTAATGGGCTTTTCAGTTTAGGGGCAAAGCTTGCCTCAGTAGGTTTGCAGTTGCTTCTTGAGGTCTCAACATGCCTCTCTGTTATTCTGTAATTGAGCTGTTTGAACGTCCAACAGGAACGTGCTCATACTCAAAGGTGCAATTTTCACTACTGTGTCAACCGTGGGAAAAATTCACTGGCCATCCACTCCAAAAACAGGAGGAAGAGAAGACCTACCGGTAAATAAAGAGAGTTTACCAATTTTCCTCCTGGAAGCTAAAGCTGAGTCGTGTGTTTTGCATTTTTTGAGGTATTTCATCAAAGACATTCTTCCTTCCCTCTTATGGTCTCACTGGTACTTTAGTTCTTGTGGCTGATGCTTGGCACCACCATTTGACTGCATGTGATATTATTGTGTTCTGTTATTATGATCACAAAAGTCTGAGCTCCTAATGGCCCTGTTCTACTAGCACCTAGCAGTGAACCACAACTTGACTCTGCATAATTTGGATGGTCTTCCATGACAGTCGAGTAACAGGTCTACTGGGTGAGGTTGTCGTCAATGTAATCTGTTCAGTACACAAACACGACATTGTGTGCTCTGTGCTTTGTGCTCTTCTACTTAAAAACTCCAAATCCATTCCCCGTAGAGATTTTTTACAAACGGTGAGTTGGGTTATTGTAAGGGAGTCTTGTGACGCAATCAGTGTCTACATCTTCTAGCCAATCAGTCCCATTCTGTGCACTTGGAACTCCACAGAAGTTGGTTCTGAAGAAGAAGTTGGTCCCACTTAACCACTCCAAGTGGAAAACCCTTTAAACCTTGGGGCAATACCTTGGGGATATTTTGCCCTTATGTGCGATGGTGGCATTGTAGAGTGTCCTGCAATCGATGGGTCGCTGGTTTGAGCTTCTGCCTCATCCGTGTCTGTCGTTGTGTCCTTGAGGAAGACATTTCACCCAACTTGCCTGCTGGTGATTGTCAGAACGGCCAATAGCGCAATATACAATCCAGTAGCTTGCCATCATCATCTTGTGAAAGTGTGCATGAGGATTTTATGTAAATAGTCTTTAAGTGTCCTGAAAAGTGCAATACAAGTCTGATATTTCATTCCATAACCATGTTGAGCCGCATTACAGGCAATAAATTAATGGCTAACAAAAATTATGTTTTTAATATGGGATAATTAATAGTGGTAGCACATGCGGGAAAAATTTACGCTTCCTAAAATATGGAATTTGTTACTGAAAGAGCTCTCTCTAAGTCTGCAACAGCTTCATTCATCGGGTGGTAGATGTTGAACTAGGGGCTTCTGGCCTTGGATGTAAGCACACAACAAAATGATTCATAAATTCATTTAAAGTTTTACTCCACCATTCTTAGGTCACTATGGATATTAGCTACTGCGGTAGTACTAAGACTACAGCAATAGCGGTAGTCTTAGCAATACTTATGTAGCAATATGTTGTGCATATTGAAAGGTTTTGAGCTAGATTTGAGCCAAATTAAAACAAGCAGTTTTAATTTGTAGTTTCAAGCGTTTTTAGAGGGAATCTCACGTATTTCCTGGTAGTTTTGGTCCCTAACCCACGTGAATATCAGGGATCCTCTGTGTGGCTCATGTCAGTGAGTGCATGGTGATCTGCAAGTATTATCTGCAAGATTTAGATCCTCCTCCAACTTGCATTCTCTGAATCCATGACATGCCACACACACGCACTCACGTAGTCACAAACAGATTTGGATACAGATGGAGACTCATGCTCACAGAACTAAGGAAAAAAAAAAACAGCCTTTGTCACTACATAATTCGGCGTCATGCAGTGTCAGTGCGCATCGTCCCTCAGCTGTGATTGTTGAGGAAGAAGCCTTATGACCTATCATTAATGTGTGCATACATAATTTCCTCTCCTTCTTTACTCGACTCTCCAGCTTTTCTTTTACCCCCTTTATATGGACGTTAAACTCCTGACGACGTCTATTGTTAGACAGAGGTGATGAAGCCGGCATCTCCAAGTGATGTTAATCACAGTTTGTTTTTTTTCCCATACCAAGAACATGGAGTTCTGCCAAAATATTGTTTGGCATGCTGGAAAATGATGAGAAGCAGCAATCTGAGACCCTGAAGCTTGGATTCACTCACCACATTTTTCTCTCTGGGGGGCCAAGTTTTTGAGACTGGCCCGTTACTACCGCTCCAAAACGGGAGTTACAAGATTTGGCAGTTAGATAGCTCTAAATGAATGGCTTTCTGCTGCGTGCTATGCTCTAAATTTGCATTTTATTGATGGTTTTATCTTTTTCTGCGATCACAGGCAACTTTTTAGATCTAACTTTTTTTCTTATGTCTCTCTCGCTGTGAGACACCCAGACAGGCAGGAGACAGCGAAGGACACCATTCAGCTGAACTGCTATGTAATCAAACTGCACTTTCTAGCAGCAAAACTGCAACTCTACCTTACAGTTACAGTTTTATTTTATTTTCTAAAACATTAAAACTTGTCTTTATTGATTCCCCTCCACTCCCAAATGATTAAAAATAGTTTTAAACTTTATTTGAAAACCTGTATGTACAGTAAACTAGTTCTGAATTGAGAAGTCCAAAAGTAAATAATTAAACAATCTGTATTGAAATAATTATTTGTATGGCACTTTTCTAAACACTCAGACACTTTACAGGAATCAAGTAAAATTATGAAGAGAACACAAAACACATCAAACACTTGTACATGAGAAATATATGTGGAAAAACAAGACAGGAAAATAGTCATGCATTAAATAGCCATTTATGACTGTATCGAATCAGAAGTTAAATTCAGCATTGTTTTTTTTTCATGATTTATTGCATATTACATATCCCTACTATTTAAATTCATTCCTGTTTAAATAACAGTACCTGGTCTGTACTCAAATTTACAGAACATTATGAGAAGTAGTTAATAGTACTACTACAGGATTAGAAGTAATCCTGTATTTAATAGTTTTAAAAACGGTTTATTGGAGAGTGGAGGTAGAAGTCTGCCTTAACTTTGGACTCTACAGTCTATTAAATTGGGAGACTAACGCCAGATATATTTATTCCATGCATACGCGCCACATCAGAATCACAAAAGCTGAAGCCGTAGGCAGCTGGAAGTGACAGTGAAATCTGCTGTGTGTTTTATTTGAATGGACCCCTGCTGTGTTGCTGCATGTCAAATCGCAGTGAACAAAGTGTAGTTCAAACACTAACATCAGTCTGACAAAACAGTGGTGTTAAACATATCCGCACATGTCGAGTACCGTGATATTATACAATCTATGGATTACATTAAGTGACCACCAAGAGGCGGCATTGCAAATTTGCAGCAGCCAGTTCTGTATTTCTTTTTCCGAGACACTGAATAAGGGGAAAAACATATAAATTACTGTTTTCAGAAACAAGGGTCCGTCGAAGAAGGTTGATGTATCATGGTTTCAATCTCGACAAGTTTATTGCCTGGTCATAAATCATGAATTTTGCTCTTAAGATAAAATCATTATGAGAGGCTAAACTGGACTAAATTGCACTTTATTTAATTATACTTTTGAATGTATTGATATATATTTATACTCCCACCGGATCTTAGTAAACATTTAATTTCAGACAATACAGTTTTGAAGGTCTTTAAACATAAATCATTGAATTTCTCTTTATGATAAATCAAAATTCTTAGAATTTTTTCACCACAGCAATAAATTATGAATATTATTTCTTAATTACAAACTATGTGTACTGTTTCAGCCATTTTTACCTACCACGTATCCAAAATGCTATTATCCAAACCGTTAAAAAGTGTTGGACTTCTTCAGTTCTTTTACAACTAACTGCTGTTGCCCAGCAAAATAAGTCATTTTTCTGAGCTAACCTTAACATACAATGAGAAAACACTTAAAGAAATAGTTTCCATCTTACTTGAAGATAAGACTATCAAACAGATAAATGATAAAAGCGCTAATTCACTCACTTACTGCAAAGTGCTTCACTAAACAGACTTCATTTTGATGAGAATATCTTGGCGTCATACATAAAATATAGCTAAAGAAGTGTTTGCAATAATTTGAAGAGAATCATGTGGTGTGGACGTCCAAAACTAACAATAGTTTGTCTTGCTTTAAATGGCTAAATTTCAAATCTGATGTCCTTACAGTAGTCTAAGTAGATTATAGGTAATTGCTTTAACTTGTGTGTCATCAATGAAAGTATGAAACATCCTTGTGGACTGTTTGAATTGGCCTGTACAAAATGTTCTGAGGAGTATTTTTGAAGTGGAAAAAGTTCAGTCTGAAGGAGTGAAATGGCAACTTGTTTTTTTCATTTGCAGATAGTAATGTCATAAACTCATAATGGTTTTCTCCTGGATGGTTTAACTAACAATTCTTAAGGCAGTTTCCTTGAAGAATTGCATTTGAGGCACATCTATCTATCTATCTGAAGAACTTAGCCAACAACCAGTAGTTTTGTACCTTCATTTAGAGGAAATTACATCTGTAAAACCTGTCCTTTCAGCCTGATGTTGGATAAAAAAAACTGCAAATAGTTTTTGAAGGAGTTGATGGAGCAAATTCTTTTTAGGCTTTATTGTGGATGATTACTGAGTATACGTTCATGGGGAATAGAAAGTTCACCCTCTGTGATGTTTAATGCTATGTTGATGGATCTGTAGTGTCAGTCATTTAAAGTTTCCCATTATTGAATGACTTTATCTACCTCTCCTATAATTTTTGGGGAATTATTGCAGAAAGGTCTTTAGTTCATAGAGGTTTATAAATAGTTTATATGTTTGTTTTATTGTAGCATTCCTGATGAGCTTGGAATCAATGTTCTGTTGATGACCCGGTTTCATACGAACTATAGCTATTGAACAAATGGCCTTGCATTTACTCTAGAATACTTTGGTATACAGAGGCATTCACATTTGACTTGATGAATACAAGATCTCGTCTAGTAGCTGCTAAACAATTCAAAATCATCAATGTTCTGCTTTTCTCTTCTTTTTTTTTTTTGAAAGAAAAGCTTTTGTGCTTTTGTAACCTTTCTAAACAATTTGTAGATGTTCGGCAATGAACATTAAAATGCTAATGAAAACCGCTATGTCTCAGTATTGCCATGTCTTACCTTGGGGTGAATTAGTTGGGATGATCAGTTTTTAGATGATTGAATGTGGTCTTAAATGATTTTGTGTCATAATTCTAATAGTGTGGTATGATGTGGTATGTTATAGCTGGGTTACTGAACTTGGAGGATGACTTTGGGGATATTAAAAGACCATCAAATATTTTGAGAGTCCATAACTAAGCTCAAATAACAACTACAGGGGTGTAAAATGTTGAGTGCCATTGATATGTAGTAATTATTACTAATAGTAATAATCTGCCAATTGGCATGATTGTCTCAGAAACTCAAAGGCAGATCTTTTCCTAGTCCCTCAATTCATTATACCTAAACACTATAAAAGCCTAATTTGTCCTGGTAACGACCATCTTCTGTGTGAAAATGAAAATGGAGAACTTGCTAAGGAAGAGAAGCTGTATTTTCTATGATGTATCCAGAAGTGTCTATGCTTCATTCGAACTTCAAGACAAAGCCATCTTTCAACAGATAACAGGATGATTGAATATTAGTGCCAAGTTCATCTATTTTTCTTTCCTTTGAACTCGTATGGTTTTTGTTTGATCTAATATATAGCAAGCTATTGGGAAAAACTCTGAATATACTAAAGTCAGAGGTTTATAACAGATCTCTGATTGCTGCATCTACAATGTAAGCTAGTTTCCCCAACTGTTTAATATTTCAGTTAGACTGCGGTTGAATAAAGTTTCATTTTAGCAATGCTAAAATGAAACTTTATATATCTTATCTTATCTTATCTTTATCTTTATATAATAAAGACATTATTATCCTGTAAAGATTTTTATATTACTGTGTATTTTAATACAAAATAATAATAAAAAAGTCATGCCAGTAATGTCTTTTGTCTTCTAGTTTAAGGTTATGGAAAGATGTCTTTGCTCAAAACTCATCCATTTGGCGTGCTTCAGAAAGAAGTGTTTCAACTTAACACCAAGTGTTTGATCACAGAGAAGAGTTTTGAAGTGCTGAATGTGAGATTGATTTCTCAGAGCAAATTAGAACACTTGCAGCGCCACTCCAGACCCTGATGCACAAATCCTTCATCAAGGTGTTGTTTTTGTTTTTCGGAGGTCTGATTTGCCAGCCGCGTAATCCCACAAGTACATCTCTCTTTTTCAACGTATTCGCACTGTTTACGCCACAATTTGACCTCCATCTTTCCTGCTTACATAATTTTCTGTTTCATTGAAAACAGACAGCACTTTGACTGCTTGCTTTTTACTCGCCGTCTTTCAGGGAATTATTTCAGTCATCGGGGTGCTTGTTGGCTTTGCGGCCCACGTAGCTGCTGGGCTGTTGGAATGTTTCACTTATAAACCTTTTAAATTTGCAGATGGTCTCTTACAACGCTTGTGAGAAACATGGTGGTTTCCCCTTCAGCTGTTGAACCCTGCCAGGCCCCATACCGAGAAGAACCATTACCGGGTAAACAGCAAAAAAAAACCTAGCCAGATGCTTAAACACTGCTACTGTAGACTAATTGGTATGTGCTAAAAAACATTAAAGCTTTTCTGAACTTTTTCCATCTTCAGTTTGCTTTCAAAAGAGTGTGAAACCACCACCAAAAAGACCTGTTCACCCAAAACATGTAGTCCTTGGAACATCAAATAAAAGCTGGCTGGACGACCTTAAGGACCTGCTACGCACACAAAGTTCAGATTAATAAAAAGCAAAGCCATTAAGAGATATAAATATGCACAGGAAGCCAGTGTTAAGAATATAATATGGAGATAATGTTGGAAGCTGTTACTAATGGAGTTTTTTTTTTTAAAGCTAATAAAGCTGTCTTGGCTCAGTTGGGGACCAAATTTCAACTAGACATGCACCAAACCAATATTAATATCTGAATCAGTCTCAATATTGACAAAAATAAAAATAATAATCCAGATTGCTATAGCTCAGATATCTGTATCTATCTCAGAAGTGAGTAAAGTTTATTGGTGCATACTGATTGCAATATTTGCTACATTTTCAGCTGGTGCTGTTTCCTTTCACATTTTACTGTGACAAATAAACTAAAACTTTCAAAAAACCTTTTTACCTCCTCGCCTCTGGGGGCACTGCACCAAGAATCAGTGGAAAAACGACACAAAAACCTTTGAAGAGGGAACGATTTTGGTTGTTGTGCGGTCAGCTGTAAAAAGTTCTAGCTCTCTGAATACTTTTGCTAGCCCCTCAATGACGATACTTGATTCAACACAAAATTATAAACTTTTCAATCAACTCTGTTCACTTTGGACTGCCAGTATCTGCCATAAATAACCTGAAATTAAAGCGGAAAGTGAGAAAGTGTTTCCTCAGCTTGTAGCAAAGCAATTCCTTTCACAGTTCTGCTCTGCCAACCGAAGCTGCCAGTAAAAATACAATAAATTGAGCCATAGCAGAAGCAGTGGGAAGAAGGAAAGCTGAACATGGCACTCTATGAGGGCTTATAATGCATGTCATTTTCTGGCCCCGTGTGGTCGAATGCCCTCCCATATAGATGACTTTCACATTCTGTTAGCCGTATTTCATGCGCTGAAACACTTTGAATGTGTTTTTGAGCTTGTAAGTAGTGATTTTCGCGTTTCCATCCCAGATTATCGTATTTTTAAATAACTCTCTGACACTTTGGAAAAAAAAGTGTTATTTAATGTAAACTGTGCAGAAAAGTTGACAGTTGAAGCAATGAGAGAAATCTTAATGAAAGTTCTATTGCCTCTTAAGAGCCTGATGGATGTAGCGTTTGGTTAAAAACTTACTTTCTGACTTGTAATCGGAACAAATTTGGCAATAATGTGCTGTTTACTATCCTACATTTAACTGTGGATCAAATGATATCAACAGTACTAACCTGCCTGCAAGTAAATACATGAGTGAGCTGTGCTTCAAATGAGAACCACCAAAGACTTTAACTTTGAAGCCAATCTATGCAAAAATCATGTCAGATCCTGCAAACAAGGTTACTGGGAGCAAATCTGTTGCTTTCACCTAATTTTGGGGCAATTGATGTAGTTTATCATAAGTGACTGGGGACAAAATGGGATAAAATATCTGAAGTGTACTGTACAAAATAGCTTCCAAATACCTAACATTTCTTTGAGCGAACCTGGCTTGACGACCAACGATCAACAGAAATCATCCTAACTAATATCTGGGAAATTTATGACCCATGTTCATTCTGATGATTAATATTTTTGGAGGGCAATTTTATTTACAGAGACATCATAATCCATTTTTATTTATGTTTTTAGTTGTTTTGTGGTTTTTATTTTAATCCTTTCTGATTGTTGTTCTTAGTTTAGATATTTAAAATGTCTTCCAGTTCCAGTGTGGTGTGTTTTGTACAAAATTAAAGTTTCTTAATCTTGGAGAGATCAAACTCTCATTATGCCATAATAATCATATTAGTTGAACAAGGAATGAAAATGACAATATTATCATTTATCGCAATAATTTCTCGGACAATTTACCGCCTAGCGTAATTTGTCTTTATCCACTTGTTCCTAATTTGATCAAATGTATCTCTGTGGATGGTTGTTTGGATATTGAGTGTTAAGGTTAACTTTTCCATCTTGAATATTTTTAAGTATCCAACCAACAATCCATTGTAAAAGGGATTGTGTTGAACCATTTTCTATTATTTTTCTTTCTCCCCACTGAAAGGGCCTTCAGTAGGTATCTGTCAAAAAAAAAAAAAGTTCAATAATAATGTAATTCCAAGAACCAAGTTTATGTTTTTACAAATGTCTCTCCAGCAAATAAAGTATGCCACTTGGTTCAGTAAAAAAGCAACATTTATTTTGAAGGCAACATCCTCTGGCACCATTTTAAGCAGGCTCTGCTCTACTAAAAAGATGCAAGTTATGATATAAAATGTTAGCTGATATAAAAGAAAATAAGGAACCGATCCAGAATGTAGAGTTTTTAAAGAAATTATGTGTCACTTTATGTATGGAAGTCAGCCCTGTTTTCAGGTACAGAAAGAATTTAAATATTTGAACTTCAAGTACTTGAAGAATTGGCAATTAGTTTGAAAAACAATTGATGTTGCATAGTTAAGTTTATTTTTTAGTTTTCAGTTGCGAGAGGAAGAAAAAAGGAAAAGAAAAGAAAAAGTTCCGTCTTATTAAATACAAAGAACTGCACGCCACTATCTCACTGAAATATAATCTGGACTTGCTTCTGTATTGAAGCAGCAAGATTCTATTCTTAAGGACACTCATGGTAGATGTGCCGCCTCTTTGCAACTGGAGTGTTTGGATGCTACACATCAGCTTAGTATTCACAGATAGGAACTTTATTCTTTGCTTCCATTTTATTTTCAACCAAGAGCCGTGTCTGTGAAGAGGACTATAATGTGTCTTCCAGAGACTGCTGGGGCTGTTTGATCTGTCTCCCCATTTGGTCGCTCATCTGTATTCATTTTTATCTTTTTTTTTTTTTTTTTTACCAGTTTCCCTCACTAATGCATTCCTGAAAGTGCTCCTCCAGAACTCCAGTTCTTGAACCAATACTGTTTTAAAGCCAGTACAATCTTTAGAGAATATATCAAGTTATATTAAAATCAGGTTTTAGCCTCTTTTAAAGACTTCAGAATGGCAAAGGTTTTACATAACAAAGTATTTTGCAAATGCATTCATTCCCATTAAGTTTTGTGACCTTACATTTATTTAACCTATTTACAGAATTCTGCAGCACGTCTACATGTTATTTGTGCAAAAATATTTTTTAAGCTTTCAGGGTCATCTGCATTGCAGTATAAATATTGGAATACAAAGTCAGGTTTTCCCATTATTCATCGGTTCACACACTGACTCTCAAATGGGTGGTTGCTGCCTCCTCGCAGGTTTGAAAAAATCAAAATGTGTAAAAACATTTGTATAGCGGTCCTGCATAATGGATTATAGGCTTTTTTTCTATTTTGTTTGATTGCATTTAATTAAAACATGTTAGAAATTAACTGCAGGCAAAAGCACACTAACTATTTAGAGCTGCTTTTTCAAACTATTGAATCCTTCCATCCGTCTGTTGCCACATCCATCCAGCCATCCACTCTTTTTTTTCCTTCCTGCTCAGTCAACACTGTCGGAAGTGGGGTTTGTTTGTTGCTTTGCTTCAGTGTTAAATTGAGAAGAAGCCGAGCGTGTCATGCGGAGGTTGCACAAAACTCTAATTAATAAATATGTCTTGTGAACCTGGAGAAGGTTTCCCCCCCAAAGGGATTTTGTTAGTGAATGGAGAGAGAGAGTCTTTTGTGGGTCTACATGTGAAGAAATAAATCACATTTTGTGGACCATCGGTTCCTGTCACATCTATGAAATATTTATAATGTTTTCACAAGTGCTTTTTACAAGTTTGAATGGATTCAGTCATATTGACCGTGACAACAGTCAATTTCAATGTCAA
Source organism: Brachyrhaphis terrabensis (assembly GCA_903067065.1). Classification (NCBI taxonomy): domain Eukaryota; kingdom Metazoa; phylum Chordata; class Actinopteri; order Cyprinodontiformes; family Poeciliidae; genus Brachyrhaphis; species Brachyrhaphis terrabensis. Next base: position 12,801 of record CAEGAG010136186.1, read on the forward strand.
ATTAAAGCTGCAAGCAGCCTCGTGCGGCCCTCGCAGCCAAGCGCCGCTCCGGCCTATCAGCCACCGCGGGGCTTCCAGCTCCGCCGCCCGCCCGCAACCGCAGAAGCTCTCACGCAGTTTCCAGCACCGCTGCTCACTCGCAATCGCAGAAGTTGTCATGTATTTTCCACGCCCGTCCACCAGGCGTTACGCACCGACACGTTCGGCAGCGCTTCCCGACAACACGCCAAAAATCTGGTGCAGATCAGGCAATGTAGCAAAGAGATAAAGCTTATGGATTAACCTAGGGGGCGCAGCAGAGTCAAGTTACATTTCAATGGTCTTGGGCTCTTACGAGGTTAACAAAGGTCATACATATCCAGTTTGGTGTCAATCAGATGCTACATGAGTGATTTATCAATCAATCAATCAATCAAATTTTATTTGTATAGCACATTACAGCAGCAAGGCATTTCAAAGTGCTTTACATCAT
>CAEGAG010136196.1:0-35364 GCA_903067065.1 Brachyrhaphis terrabensis
GCACTAACAGGGCTGGTTAAAAAAAACATACCGGTGAGAGCCGTCTTCATCTTCCTCCTGAGCACTGAGACGTGTTACGTCACATTAAACTTGCGTCTTCCTCTACACATATATTCCACCTGTCTCACTCTTACCTTTTCTGCTCGAGCGCCCCTGGTGGCCATTAGAAAAAAATGCATAAATAAGCCGCATCATTGTATAAGCCGCAGGGTTGAAAGCGTGTGGCAAAAGTCGCGGCTTATAGTCCGGAAATTATGGTAGATTAAAAAGATAAATCGCATTAAGTAGTAGAACAAAATTACAGAGGAGTTTTAGAAATAATAACCAGCCCAATTATCCTTTTTTTTACTTTTATTTGTAAAAAGTCGCTTTGACTTTTTATGTGTTAATCCTCGACAGACGGACGAATCCCACAAAGGTGTCAATGGCAACGTCGATGTTTCTAAGAAGGCATCAGTGCCGAGCCGGTATCACCAGTACATGACCTCAGAGGACGAGGCTCAGTCCAGTTCTGCACACAGCAGCGATGATGAGGAAGAGGAAGAGGAGAACGCCACAACGAAGGGCCTGTCCTCGACTCAGAGCATCAGATCTCTCCCATCTCCTGTCAAGAGTGAAGTCTCAGTCAGTCCTGCTCCTGGCAAAGAAACCAGAAAGGTACTGGGATTTCTTCTTCTGGTAACATCAGATATGTTTATTTGTTTTATAATAAAAATTCAGTGACACTAAAATCAATTTATCTACAGTGGTTGCTGACTAAAATGGAGCAACAAACTATTATTTCAGAAGCTTTTCTGGCCAAATCAAAAAAAATAGACATAATTTGAAAGATAGTCCATATTCTTATTACTCACCTGCTGTTGTGTGATTTCCAGGAGGATTTCTGCGAGATGCGAATCAGCCTGAACCAGAAACCCAACAGCAGCCGAGACTTTGGCTTCCAGGCTGCCTGGGACTCAACGGGAGCTCGGGTCACGTCCATCCAACCAGGTAACCAAACACAGCTGAGCTCGAACCTGAACCTTTCAAATGAAAAGTCGCCCCTGCAGTGTTTGTATGTTATTCACAGCAACATGTGGTAATACTGAACACTGGTGCTTCGGTTCTGTTTCATCTCACCTTTAAGCTCTGCCTGTTAGCCGTTAGCAAGTTTTCGAGTCCACTGCAGTTGTGATGCCAGAACCTTATGTAGGGCAGCGTCTAACTGGGTCAGATCTGCTGGGTCTGAGCCTCTCTTTTCTGCTGCAGCTCCCCACCAGCACATGAACAGTAGGCCGTGTATTTTAAGCTCTACTGACAACTCACATCAATTCATGAAACCTGCCCCAAACTTTTCTTTATGCAAACTTAATTCTGTTTATGGATATAGCTTTTTTACGTTTTCACTTACATTTTCTTCTTGTTTTTTTTTGTTGTTTAAAAGAATCACCTTTAGCGATGTATATGAGTTTGTAGCTGTTTGTTTGAAAGAAAAGATAGGAAAGAAAAGGTTGTTTTTTTTTTCCTACAAAATCAGGTAACAGACCTAATACATATCCGTTCAGTTGGGGGGGGGAATGACAGTGTTAGGAAATATTTGCTTTTAACAAAATTAATGTTCTGTTTTCGTCATGTACATTTCTCTCGGTCATTTCTCAAAAAGGGAAAGACAACATCTCATTTTGGTACCGATAACTCATCTCTACAGTCAGACAAATGTTTTAAAAATTTGAAACAACTGGGTAGGAGTTTATGTTGCTGCCATACACGATGAAGAAGATTGTGATTGAGGTAAAAAGAAATCTGGATGAAGAAAGGACAAGTGTCCATAGCAACCGGAAGATGCTATCTACAGTACCTGCTAACTGGTTGTTTGGGAGTGTTGGTAAAAGCCTCCTATGTTTGACCATCACAAACAAAAATGTGGAGTTTGCTCATTTCTACTGGGTATTTTAACTGTGTGCTTTGCTTCTACTGTTCAGTTGTCATAGTTGAAGATGCTTCCTTTGTTTACTGATGTTTGAATACGAGCAGAAACCCTGGACCAGAAGAACTGGAAAAGCTGGGACTGCTCTGATATCGGTTCTAAAAATGCTCCTTCTTCTAATAAGCCCGTTCTCCCTTTAACTTTCAGGTAGCTCGGCTGAGATGTGCCAGCTGCAGGTCAGGGACGAAGTGCTGACAGTGAACGGGCTCCAGGTGGCGAAAATGAGTTACGAGCAGTGGAAGTCCAGCCTGGAGGAGGCCCTGCAGAAGGGCAGCCTGGTCATGGATGTGCGCCGTCACGGCCAGGACAGTGAGTCATCTCCGCTGTGTGTGTGTGGGGGTGTGTGTGTGTGTGTGTGTTTAATTGCTGTGAGAGCAGAGAGACTGAACACGAAGGAAAAGGTTCAAGGGTTACTCTCCTGGACTGACAATTCTGCTTAAGCTCTGGGCGTCGCTAAACAGTTTTGACACTTTAAATTGGTCCGTAAACTATTGTGAAGTCACCCATGAATGATATCATGACAGCTAAATGACGAAGGACCTGCTGAGGGAGCGCTGGATGTGTTCTCACCTCTGTGGTTTATTTTCTTTCCTCCTTTTTTTTTTTTAATTGGCTGGTTAAAAATGTTCATGTTCCATCTTTTTTCCCTGATCATTGTTCTCTTTGCTGTCCATTTTTTTAGTATCTATAAAACATTTCCCTTTGGAGAGCTAACCCTGTACTGTTTGTCTTTGCAGTCTTTCACTTATATCAGTGTCACCTCAGGAAAGAACTAAACTACACAGTCACTGAAACTAACATAAATGGCTTGTTGAATAGTTTAGCAAATCCAATTTATTTAGTAAAAGCCTATTAATAAATCAGTTTGAGTTTATGACTTCTTTGGGCTGCATGGCTGGGGAAGGTGGTTTCTCTGTCGCCCCCTGCTGTTCTCTACAATAACACCATAACGGCACCTCTTGGTCCCCTTGCTTTATAGTGGTGGTGTATGTGTACATTCTGCCTCCGGATGTCCGGAGTTCACATTGACAGATTCACGGACTCACATACGCTTACATGCACAAATTATGGGTTTATCTTCAAGCACACCGTGTATTTTTTTTTTTGCCATTGCATTTACTGCATGCAGACTGGGACAGAGATCAACCTTCCCTGCCATTTAAAAGCCATAAGACCATCAATCTGACCAGTATGGATCATCCGATACTTCTAGGTTCCCCTGAGACGAAGACCGCCAACTCCAGCCTGAATTTCACTTCCCGTACCGTCACAGAATCGGTGCTGGCCAAAGAGCCCCCCACTCTTCCTCTGGTGGTAAGTGGCGATATCTACTCGGTTGACGTGAATTTAAGCCGTTTTTATTCCAGTGTTATCTACGAATGCAATGATCGGAGTTTTGCTGCCAGTCTTCAATCTGGCCATTTGGCCAGTGCCAGCTTTGGCCGCAACCGATTTCTCTGTCAAAACTATAATTAACCAAATTCTTAACATTTTCTCTAGCCTTCCAGCTGATTGGTCAGTCATGGTCAGGCTAGATGTCACATAATTACAGACATAAAGACAAAATGAGCAGTTTACATTTTAAGTTCTCTTTAGCGTAAGACTTAGCATTACTAACTATGAAATCTAGTCTCTGTGTGCATAGATTGCCAGTTTCCATCTCCAGCATGCTTTATTACAGAAAGCAAAAGCTTCAGAGGCTAAAACAGAGCAACTGTGATAATCTATTAAGTCTTATTGTTATCCGCTGAAATTCTTGCTCTCTCTGGCTCTCTCAAAACCTAAATTTTGCCACAATATGTTGTAAAAAAATCTTTTTAACTTCTTACATTTCTGTCCTCACTGATTCTGAAAATAGCCAACAATGAGCAATTTGTTAAAACTTAGCTATGGTGCGTTCATTGAATCGAAAGAAATATGATTTGTGAATTTCCAACCGGCTGGTCACCTATTAGGATCAGTTGAGCTAAAACTTGCTTAGTGTTTCCAGTGTTTTTCCGGTATTTTCCTTCATTAAGTGACGCTTTAATGACCTTAAGCCTTTCCCTGCAGGACGTGGCTTCAAACAGAGTTAATGGGGACTTCCGAGACCAACCAGTGACCATGAGGAACAAAGGTAAAGAGCGGTGCTAAAAGTTGGAAAGGTTATGGAATTGATCTCTGAGATTATTTCTGACCATAGCAAAGATGTGGACAATAAGCAAACCTTAAACAGAGATGTCATTTATGACCGTGTGCTGAAAATAGAACGGACAAATTTGTTGGTAAGCCTTGTAAAAGATATATAAAAAGCTTTTAAATAGGTTCACTTTTTCTTGTGGTACCACCAAGTCCTTCTGCAAAAAGATGGGAAAATGTTACCTTTAATTTGTGTGCCTTTATTCAGAGAGAAATAATCCCATTTTGATTAATAATTGTTTCTAACAAGGTGGCACAGTTATTAAAATTTCCCTGTTGCCAGTAGAACATTGCTGAGTTTTCAATAAGATTTCAGAAGGTTGGAGCGGACTGACAGAGCTTTGAACATTCCTGCTTACCCAATCTTTCTTTCTAGACCATTTTAGAGTCTTGGGCCCTTTCTTAGTGGATAAGGATTAGGATTGATTCAGGTTTGATTTGGCCATGTCATTCAGATTGTTGTCCTTTAGAAAGACACATTAGGGGTAAAGCTTCACTTTTCCCCTACTGAATGAACACACCCTAACAAAAGATTGAGTTTTTCCAGATTATTCAGTATGAAATTACACTTTTGCATAGGGTACCAACAAATCTGTGTGCATCTGTAAGTGCACTCTTCTCAGGTTAAACAAATTTTTCTCTTCTGCTGTGTCTCACCTAACCCTGTTTTCCGTTTCTCACATAGAGTCAGAACCAATATCTTTGAAAAACCTAAAACGGAGATCAGAGTTTTTTGAACAAGGTAAAAATCAAAGAGAAGAAGCGACTGAAAGGGATGAATGTGGTTCCTAATGCTGACTCTGACTTCTGTGTATTCTGATGGCCGATCTCTCTGCGCTTTTTATCTGTCCAAATTCCAAGTCAGAGCTGCATGTCTTCCTGTCCGTCTCAGACTTTCGTTCTGTTGATAAAAATGGGACCCTGCTCCCAAGGTTCCTTTTTTTTTATTTTTTATTTTTCCCTTTTTCTTGTCTGGTGTCAAAGCTTAACCCTTGTGCTGTGCCCCTTCCCTCCCTCAGGTGGCTCAGGGCCCAGTGTCAGTGCGCTGGCCTTCCTCTGTGGTAAACAGGATTCATTGTGTGCAGTGAAGTCCTCACCCTTGCTCGGTACAATTTGGGATTTTGACATCCTGCTGAAACCTGAGCTGTTTAGTAATATTCTTGACTAACTTGATGCCCTCTAAAAAATTTTAATGTAAGCTACATTTTGAAGCAGTGTGTGCTGCTCCTAAAGCTCTGCAGCATGTCAGCATCCCAACATACCAACCACAAAAGCGCATCCCTTGAATCCTGTTGATTTGTGGTATTACACAGATTAGTGCATTGCTATACTCTTCATGGAGTTTTAGGTATTCCTGACATGCACGTGTCGAAGCGTCTGTCTGCCTTTCACGCTGCCTGTCTGCTGCTCCTCCTGTTGTTGTTGCTGCTGTTGCATGCATATCGCTGATTTAAGCTTCTTTGATCATGTTTTTGCAATCCGTTTATTGATTTTCCTCTCAGAAATACTGAGGTGCAAATGTCAATAAGTTTGTGATCTGCCACAAAGAGACCCGATGAATCCTAATAAGTGGAAATTGAGCTATGGTTCCCTGAGGGTTGGTGAAAACATTAATTACTGTTTTGCTTTGGATTTTAATTTTAAAACACACATCAACACTTTTTAATCGGACTGGAACGCTAACAAGCCATTTTGCCTGGATGTATTCTCAGGCCTCAGGGTTAACTTGTCTGTTTACATGTGCTGCTGCATCGCTCCGCCCGAGCATGCCTCTCGTACTGACTCAGTGTTATTTCATTCCCAGGAGGATCGGAGTCTGCGATGCCAGATGTGAGTAGCGTCAGTGCATCAGAAGGGAATCTTCTCTTATCTGTGTTATGTTTATTCGACTACCATGACAACATCTGTGAAAGCAGACACTGTTAATCTGTGTCCATGAAGCCCAGACACACTATTCTCAACAATACTCAACTCAACGAGACAGGGTCGTTTAATTAGTGTCGATGTTTTTGAAGCGAACCAGTTTGAAAAGGTAAAAGCTGGTAGACACATAGCCCAAAATATTTATTTGTAGTATTCACTTAGCGGAGGTAAACTCAAATGTCACATGTTTTTTTGCTCGTTTTACAATTATGCGCCACTTTGTGTAGGTTTCTTATTAAAAATAGAAATCTTTAATAGAATCTTTAACATTTTCTGATTGCAACACGAGAAGTTGTGAAAATGTTCAAAGCATGTGAATGCTTTTCCAACACACTTGGAAGTACATCTTAAAAAGTCAGTGGTGCTAATAATCCCTCTGCAGCTATACTAAAAATGGGTCGCTGCCACTCCTGATTGCACTCATTGCTGTAACATCTGATTGCTTTAATTTTCAGATTTCCTTTGCTGCAGAAAAAAAACCATCATGTCAGCCAAATTCTTTTTCCCTCTAACTGAATGAAATTCATGTTTTAGGAGATCAAACTCTTTTTCTTTTTCTTAACTGCTAAAATTTGGTTATTTTGTAGCATGGAGATTTAGACTTTCAGGAAAAAGGCTAAATCTCCAATAAATCAGTGTGTAACTATTACATGGGAAAGTTAAACTGTCCTTTAAGACTTCAAATACAGACAGATTTACAGAAGTCAAAGTTTAAGAATCTACTTTCTGTTAGAGACACTTGAATTAAAATTTTCCAAGCTGGAAGAAACTAGTGAACACACCGATCACTCTTAAATGTATAGAATAGTGACAGTTTTTCTTTTTTCTGGTGACCTCCAGATTCCTGTTCCTGCAATCACTCCAACTTCCTCCAGCCGCTGGTCGTGGAACCCAGAAGAAGAGCGCAAGAGACAAGAGAAATGGCAGAAGGAACAAGAGCTCCTCCTACAGGTTTGTAGGAAGCATATTAATATAACTATATCATAATATGAACTGAAATAAATCATCAACTTTATTAAAGACACAAGTAGGTCCATATGAGAAAAAAAATAATAATAACCCAAGTTATAAAGTTCATAACTTTTATCTGTTAGTTTTCTTTGTTAAAATTACAACTATGATGTTTCAGGTACTGATTGTAACTAATAAAGAATCTTCAAACAAACAAAGAGCAAAAATTAAACTTAAATTATTAATAGTCTGTGTTGAAAACAAGAAAGCATTCAAGAACCCAGAAGTATGTGTTATATATCCACGATAATTAGAGCCTCTATGAAGCCAGAAGAATCACGTTTTTTGAGACAGGATTTCCTGATAAATCTCAGGGGGTTTCTTGTTTCTTCATCCCCGTTTGATAAACGACCTGATTTCAAGATGAGCCGGGACTCATCCTGCCAAGGTGTAATAGGCTCTTCAGATCAGGATTCTCTGAACGATTACATGAGATACGGGTGACCTCCATATCTACAAACCTTCTAGCAGGCTGCCTTGTAAAAGTATTCACACCACTGTTACGTTTTCACACATTTTCAACCACAAACTCGGTGTGTTTTATGTGACAGACCCACACAGTGGAAGGAAATGATTGTTTTTTTTGGGTGGGAGGGTTTATAAATAACAATCTGAAAATTTGGGGATGCAAATGTATTCAAACCTATTTACTTTGATACTTCTAAATTAAATTACCTTCAGAAGTCACCAAAGTAGTAAGTAGAGTCCACGTGTGGGTGTTATAATCCCATTACAAGACAGCTCAGAGGTTTGTTACAGAGCATTAGTGAACAAACAGAAAAGACAAAGGAACAGAGCAGAGTAACTTTCAAGAGGTTAATGTCTAGGAATGAATATATGCATGAAATATATCTAAGTTTTCGGTTGTAATTGTCACAAAATGTGAAAAAGTTCAAGAAATTCAAGCATTTTTGCAAGATACGGTGCATTTCTGCATGCTGCGTAGACAAAAGGAGAAAAAAAAAAAGGTGTTTGGCATTATAAAAATGCTTTCTACCCATCAGGAAAAATACAAGCGTGATCAGGAGAAGCTGCAGGAGGAATGGCTCAAGGCTCAGCAGGAGATTGTCACAAGCGTGGGCCACCAGGTAATGAAAGTTATTTCAGTTCTCATGAGTTATGGACTACTGCCTCAAATATTGTCTGAATTGTTCTAAAAAGGTGGCAATTAGTCATGAGTCACAGTGGAAATTCGTCTAAATGTATCCAAAAAGCTTTAGTGAACAGAAATCCTGTAATTATAAAACCATTACGTGGTCTCACAATCTTGTGTTTGACTTTTATAAAAGCAGAACAATTTCCGATAAAAGGATGTACCAAAAGTAAGGTGAGAACAAGGATTAGTCATGTGGGTGCTCATAATATTGCCATTATTTTTACTCTTAAAAATATTGTTGTTTAATATTAGGGAATTTGTAGAGATTATTTAACAAGTGGCTCCTCCTGATGTCAGTGAGGAATGAGGCTGCTGAAGGCCGTTGTGCATTTTAATGTTTCTCCAGGTGAACAGCCACGGCGTCAGCCCACACTCGCCCCCATCTTCTCTCCAACAGCCCACTCTGTGGGAAGAGGAGGAGAGACAGAGGAAGGTGGAGCAGGAGCGGCAGGCGGAGGAGAGGAGGAGGAGGGAAGAGGAGGAGAGACAGAGGAAGGTGGAGCAGGAGCGCCAGCGGCAGGCGGAGGAGAGGAGGAGGAGGGAAGAGGAGGAGCTGGAGCTCCAGCAACTCCAGGAGGAGAGGAAGAGAAGAGAAATGCAGGCGGAGGAGGAGAGGGAAAAAAGGGAGGTGGAATTGAGAATGCAAAGGATGAGAGAGGAGGAGCTAAGAAAGAGGGAGGAGGAGCAGAGGAGAAGAGAGGAGGAGCGGGAGAAGGAGCAGAGGGAGCAGAGGCAGCAGGAGGCGGCGGAGCAGCAGCGCAGGCAGAAAGCCTTCGAGCAGCAGAGATGGTCAGTGCCGTGGTGCTGCTGCTCCTAACACACACACACACACACACGCGTCCTCGTGCCACTTGATGCGCTTTGTTGCCTGTGCATTAACATAGCTGCAACTAATGCATTTGCTGTGCTTTACTCTACTCCCCCCCGCTTCCATCATCCCACCTGTCTGCACACACTGCTGCTCACCAAAGGGCCGCTGTCTCCCACGACTTTGACAGTGCTCAGCCACCACTGTCCTTTACTGACAGGTCAGTGTTCCTGCTGCTATTAGCCCATCCTCACAGCTTTTACAATGTTTCATGTCATGGCTGTTTGCTCCGTAGGCTACTAACACTAGTTTAGGTTGATGTTTGCATGAAGTATTACAGCATCCATCCATGCCACGCAGCTTTTCTTCTGTCCATTTAACCATCCAAACATCTGTGCATACATCCATATATCTGTTTATTCATCCATCAATCAATCCACCCACATATCTGACCCTCTTTTCATCCATTGTTCTGTTCGCCCATCCAGTCTCTTAGCAGTTCTTTTTGCCATTATTGTATCTAACAGTCAAAACTCTGTAGGAAAACTGTCCAAAAATGGACAGATTAGTCTGCAAATTTGAATCCGAGGGGTTCTAAAACGAGTATTTTGACACAGAAAATGTCACATTGATTGTTGAGATCTTAAACTTTTTTTGTTGTTGTTGTTTTTAGTTTTTGTGGGGTGCTCAGGATCGGTTCTTGTTTAAAATTTTAACGTCTCTCTCCTGTTTAGAGATATACATGCTGCACGCCTCTCGGTATATTACACAACCAAAAAGTTTGAGATCATGTGAAATATACATTATTGGTTGAGAGCAGCTATGATCCAACATCTGAGTTTCTTAAAGTGGCATTTTTGTTGCCTTTGTGATTTTTGTAATTTGAGCTCAAATTTATTTTGACTTGTGTTTCAAAAGAACCACCTGGAGAACAAATGCAGACTGACAAAATGGCGATAAGAAAATTAGATCACTTAGTTTAATTGGAACTAAAAATATATTGAAATAAATAATATTGAAATAAATAAATAAAAAATCCCATAGCATATTGGATCTCAATGACACCTACTTTGAATCACAGGTCATACATTTCCAATAGATTTGGGGTTTTCCATAACTTAGCTTTCCTTACTTTCTATTCCAAAACCAGGTTTGATGTGTTTGGGATATTGGAACGTCCAATTGCACCATGGTCTTTACTATTTGACACAAACTGTCACTGTTAGGTGTCATAAAATTAGTTAAGATGTTCAGGAAAGACCCAAGTCCTCTATGAACTGGAAAGTTTGGTTGAAATAAACTCCACTAGTTTTGCCTGGAAGAGAGGAAAGATATCCAGCTGGAAGCAGCTTAATGGCTTCAGAAACCTAGTTTTATGTAGAACTATGAACTACAAATGAATGGGGATGTTGTACTACAACTTTGACCATGTGGTGAATGGAGAAAAGACCCCTGAATTCAAACTTCTGCACCTAATTTTTGTCTAAAACGAATGTTATTTGTTAATTCCACCTTTAAAAAATGGGTCAAGTGCACCATTAAAAGCCTAAAATTGGTATGACATTTTTCTCTATGATGGTGATGTAAAGTTAAAGTTCTAAGTGTATGTTTTTAATTAGACGTCTTTTAATTAAAGTCAACGGAAAAGTGTTGGATGTTCACCTAAACGGGAATAAAAAAAGCTTTTTTTTTCTCTGGAGTTAGCTACTTTCCACTTCAACTTTCTAAATTTAAAAAATTAGTTTAAATGAAGGTTTGAGACATAAAAATGCTATTAAAGTGACTGCCTTCAGAAAACATAACATAAAGTTCAAACATTTGACATGCTTTATTGTGAAAATAGAAGGGGAATTTATTGACAAGAATTGTAAGTCTCTTACTGATTATTGATTACTTTATACTTAATCACTTCTCACGAATTATAATATTAACCTTTTGTTTGACAGGACAAAATCCCAGTCGTCTCCCCAGCTGGATGATGACGACAAGCCTCAGAGGAGAGGTCAGTTTGGCTCATTTGTTTCTTCATCAGGTTGTTTTTCTGAACGACTCCACGTAGGGCTGTTGTGTGTGTGTGTCTGTGTGTGAGCCCTGTCCTGCTGTATGTAGGCTTGCTACGGCAGCCAGAGGACTTGTCTCTCAGGCTCCTGCAAGAGGAGTTGAGGATTGCACGTAGAAAATACCTCCAAAGCCAGAAGGCTGCATCAGAGCTGGAATGGAGAAACTACCTCAGATACGCAGAGGCAGAGAGAGGTTGGCTTCGTCCTGGAAGCTCCACCGCCTCTGCTTTTTCTTTTTTCTTTTTTTTTTGTTAAATCAATCCCTCCCAGTCTTCTTCCATTATGATCGACTGATTTGTCATTTCACCAAATCAAAACTTACAGCTGTTTGATTTGCATCGGACTGACTAAATGGGCGCATTAATCAGTTGTCTTGCACTTAAAGTGACTCAATTACTGCACTTGTGGCAGAACAGAAGCTTATTGATTGCAATAAAATTACTTTCAGATTGGCGTAGTTGTTTTGTTTTTTTCCAAACATGATTGAAGTCTGATCTGAACAGCGCCTTGGAAAGGTTTTCATACCCCTTAAAGACGTTTGTGTTTTGTTACATTAGAGCCACAATCCTCAATGCTTTTAATAGGAAATTTAGGAGAAAGTAAATCATAACTGTGACGTGGAAGGAAATGAGACAAGGCTTTTAACATTTTTGCAAATAAACAGGTCAGGCGAGGAGAGTATTAATCAGAGAATCAGCTGCGAAGCTCATGAGGTAAATGAAGGTAGATACAGGACAAAAACAGATTAAACTCACAACAACATCCACATAAAACGGTCTAGATCAAAGCATGTTTGTGTGTGAGAACGGCCCTGTCAAAGTCAACAAGACCTTTATCAAATTGAAAATTACTGGAAACACTTTATTTTTTCCATCTACAGTAATCTAGCTTAGTTGAGCTATTTCTTAAAGATGATTGAGCAAAAAAAATCAGTATCTGTGCAAAGTTGGTGGAGATATTCAGACCAAAAAAATTGCAATTGTACAGAAAGGTAGTTCTGGCATGTCGTAACACAGCAATAATAGAAGTTAAAATCAAGGTGTAATATTTTCTTTCCACTTCACAGTTATGCACCACTTCGTCTCTATGAAAGACATTGAAGCTTATGGTTGTAACATGATAAAATATAAAACCCTTCAAGGGGTATAAATACTGTTGCCAAGCATCTTTGGTGCGCACTACTGCAATATGTTAGATAATAAACTCATATTTAAAGAATATGTAGTCTAATAAAAAAACATTCTTTGCACCAAGCATAATTACACTGTTTATATCTCCTCTCTGGGTGCAGCGGTGGGAAGCGCAGCGCCTGACGGGAAGAGTCAGCAGCCGCTGTCGCAGGCCGAGCTGGAGCGCCAGCAGATCCTGAATGAGATGAAGAAGAAGACGCCGCTCCTGACGGACAGCAGCTGGATCCGCCAGCGCTCCGCCAGCACGGCCGTCAACAGGGAGAGCGACGTGCCGCCTATGCGCAGGTAGACACCTCTTATGTCCTGGTTACTGGTTGTTTCTGTACTTTCACTAACGGCCCCGGGTCCTAAAGCGGAAACGTCTAACGATCTGGCCACCGCACCGACAATGATTCGGCACATTTTGTTGGAAAAACTGAGAGCGGTTGGTAGTCAGATGGTTTTTACTTCTTCAACTAACATCTTTTAACGGAGGGGTTGTGTGGTGTGGGTTGGCTTTACAGAGGGGAATCTCTTGACAACTTGGACTCCTCCTACGACTCTCGGCGTTCATCCTGGACTCCCAGAAGCAGCTCTTTTGCCTCAAACTACTCTCGGCCGTATTCTGGCTACTCTGGCAGCTCTTCCTTTTACACCGGTGTGTCGGGGCCTCGCCGGCCAGTCTCCTCCACCCTGCCCCCCTCCTTCTCTACGGGCTCCCTCCGCGGTGGGGCAGGAACCTACTCGGCCCCTTGGTCCCGTCCGTCCCCCTCCCCTTCCACTCCGTCACCAATCACCTCTCCAGAGCCCGCACCTGACACCTATCAGCAGCGGAACAGGTAAAAACCATACGCGCCGGTTTCCTAAGGCCCCCAGGAACCTGCCTCTACCTGACTACTGCTATACTGGGTTGTATGTGTTATATCTATGAGGTGAGGAGTGGTTGCTAAGGGCATTCTGGATCTTTCTCCTTGATGTACTTCTGGTTATTGGTTAAGTCTGCTTGGGGAAGTCAGGTCTGCATGGGGGAGCCAAGTATCTTCTGGGGAAAGGTTTTATGGTTTGACTTATTTGGCTACGGTAAGTTGAATATTTGGAGGAGTCAAAGTGAGGTTTTCTAATCTTAAGAACCCTGTACATAGTGAAGTATGTTGGTGGCAGCATTATGCTGAGGTACGGTTGCATTCCACAAAGTGGATGTGACATTGAACAATGAGTTTCACCCACAGATCCATCAGCTTCACCTCTAATCAACAGCTAGCTAAGTAATTCTTGAACATAAATGCTAATAAATGAAAATGAACTTCTGACCAGCACTGTAAAAGATTCCCTTACAGCTGAATTCATTTTTCTAGTTCTTTAAAAAGATGGTTCTGGATCTACAGCCAGGCACAAAGACATTCAACAGGCCAGTCTTGGTCATATATATTTATCGCATCGTTTATCATTTATTGTGATGCAGTTTTTCCAAGATAAGAATTTAGATTCATTGTTGTCACAATAAACTCCAATTAATGATGTTTAAAACCACCCAAAACTGTCCCGTGTTGTTGGGATCGGTATTTTCTCCAAAATACTGGAGAAATTTGAGCAAATAAAGAACTAGAGTTCTTTATTTGAACTGTTCAAATAAAGCATCAATAAATACTAATACATTTTAAAATGTGACTAAGTGCACTTAATGTGGGAACTATAGTAACACAAGTCACAGTTATTTATGTGGCTATTGGGCCATGATTGTTGCGTCATGCAGTCACAGCCTTAAAGTCACCTAAAAATAAGTAATAAATAGTTCTTAGAATCACTTTTATTGTTACCACAAAATATCATGCATATATAACAATATATAACATGCAGACCTAATAAACTTTAGGTCTGCATGGCCCACCCCTACTGAAAACATTGTGCAGGAATTCAGTGTAAATGTGTACCAGTATGTTTTGTGTGTGCATGCAGTCACACATGCCTCGTCGCATGTGTGCTTCGGCTCTAAAATCACAGCTGTGGATTCTGTAACCCAGGTCAGTGAGTGGCAGGAAAACCTGCACGTTCTGTGACACCCCGCTGGGAAAGGGAGCAGCCATGATCATCGAGTCCCTCGGACTCTGTTATCATTTGGGCTGTTTCAAGGTGAGAGCCGGGGACTCCTTTCGCCACGGCGGAGAGTGTCGTCTGCACGCCTTTGCTGATCTTCACAGACTAACTCGGTCGATCTGAACTTGTTTTCCTAGTTCTACTAACTCGGGGGTTGGGGAATATCCTGATTTTTTTCCCAGCAGCTCAAACCTTTCAGCTCTCTACTTATCCGGGGACTTTGACCTTCAATCAGATCTGACCTCCTGCACCTGTGTTGTTACTTTCTGTCATGATGCATGTCCTGTGACTACTCTAATCAATTGTGTTTGAATGAATACGGCCTTCGGTCTTTCTGTCCTCGCCACAGCCTCCGCGGCTCTTTACCTCCCCTCTCTCTCTAAACCCACACAGTGCATCGACTGCAAGTCCGACCTCGGAGGCTCGGAGGCCGGGGCCGAAGTCAGAATACGAAACAAGCAACTCTTCTGTAACACCTGCTACATGCGAGTCAAAAGTAAGAAGTCGATCCGGCTCATGCGACTTTCATTTTTCTTTGAAATTAAATTATGATGTTCCTTTTTTTTTTAGCTGGTCAGCCAACATCCATGTGATGCAGGCGTGCTGCAGCAGATCGACGAGGAGACTACATGTGACAACAACCCATGAACTTTAAAGTGAAAGCCATTGCAATAATAAGCCGGACCTCTGGTGTCTTTAATTGTACTGATGAGATAAAGATTTCAAAAGAAGTTATCTACTTTTATCATGATATCGTATGATGCATTATAACTGTACAAATGCTCCACATTCCCTATCTATATATTATATATTTTTTTTTTTTTATGTTTTAGCCGTAGATCTATCTCTGCGAGATTCCAGGAGAGCTTGCTTTCCCGACTCCATTTAGACAGATTTTGTAAATGTGGTGAGAGAAACCTGCAGGATCATGCTTCTTTTCTATGCGTGTCTGGTGGTATTAATTTGCCCGTTAGGGGGAAAAAAGGTATGCTTTACATGCATATGTGGCTTTGTATTTGCAAGAGACAAAGGAAATAAAATGATTAGGATTCTCTGATGCATCGTGTTTGAAAACGACAACCTGCTTTGACCGCACTTTTGATGCAAAGACTTCTCGTCATTCTGTACTGAATTAAGGCAAAGAATAACTCTGTAAATAAATGACTAAATCCTCAGTTGGGATGTGTCTGGGGTGTTTTATTCTGCGTTTGAAAAGTAAATGGGGCAAAAGTACTTACACCCTTTGACTTTTTTACATTTTGTCACTTTCCAATTACAGACTTCATTACTACCATCCTCAGATTTTAAAGAGGATGGGAGGAAACACTAAAAGGGAATTCATATTCAGCTCACCCTGAGTCAAAGCGGACAAAAATTGACGTCACACTTTTTTTATTTTTGTTTGTAATCCCATTGACTTTTGCAACATGTAAAATGTGGAAAAGTTCTGAGGCTACTAATACTTTTGCGAGGTAATTTAGTGCGATAATATTTTAGAATATGATGCGAAGGTTTTCCAGCCTCTGTTATTTGAAATCATTACTTTCATCCTCTTTTTTTTTCTCTGTCTGTCGCTCCCATTCTGTGCTTCTCTGCAGAGCGACGCTCATAATGAAAGGAATCTCAATGAGCTCTTTTTTTCCCCTTTGCTAAGGTTCAGAGGGCCAGCATGCTCTGAGTTTCCCAAAGCCAATTTGTCATGCATATTTTATTCAGTGCACATGCATTGCACTTGATTATACTTTGATAAGCTCTTTTTTTCCCCTCTCTCATATTCCTTTGTTCCTGCCTTTCCCCAGGTGTATTTTGTGGACGTCCATATTTAGTCTGCAGCTCCCAATTGCATTTACAATACAAGGTAAAAGACAGTGGAAATGAGCTCCATTCAGGCAATTTTACTTTGAGGAAATAGGTTAGACCGAGCATTGATTTCTGTGTATTCTCTGAGGTGAAGCACAAACAGTCCTTGGAGGCGGACGTCTTAAATTCTTAGATTCTTTTTTTAGATCTCTCTTGGCACTTCTATTGCGGAGAGATTTTAGTTTTGAAAGGAGCCAAGCACAGCTGAAATGCTGGCCGGGAAATCTAAAGTCATCCAAAATAGGTGTTCTATGTTGTTGTTTTTTTTATTAATTATATATATATATCTTTCTTTTAAAGCCAGAGCAGAATCGAAGAGCGTATCTGTGTGCTTGAGTACAAAGGAAAGCAGGATGCTTCTCATTTAGGTGTACGTATTAAAAACCTTGCTCTCCTAACTGATCATCTTTGTCACTTTAATATTTTTTACACCCTTCATTTCAGTTTTTAAGGTCAACAATTCACTCATTTTAACACCCGTCCTTGAAAATTGTTTAGTTTCATTATTTAGATTGGCCTTAAGGGGGCAGTGTAGGGTAAGATTTTTTTTTCTTTTCTTTTTTTTACCCAAACAGACTGAATTGATATTTTAGCAGCAGCTGAGTGACAGCTGCTGTTGGTTGCACCACACATGTAAATGCATGACATTTACATAGCATATTTTCTCAGACGAGCTACTGCAATTGAAACACAGCAAATCAAACTAACAGTTGAATCTGCAGCAAACCAAAATATTATGCCGCTTATAATTTGGAACATATTCTGACTTCAGCTGTCACTAGCTTAGATGTCGGGTCTTGGTTTTGGTGTTTTCATAATAAAAAGCACATTTTCGACACGGTAAGAGATATGCAATCATCTTCCAGGTTGCACATCCTGCCCCAGACGGAATGCCTCTCTGAATCAGGAGAAGCCATCAGGCTAATTTACATGCAGCTTAAACTGATGCTATAATTAGACATTTAATTGCAGACACAGTCTCCAAAGACCTGTTGCTACAGCTCACTGCATACATATTCTTCACCTCCAGTTGGCAACAGGGACTAAAGAAAATGCCCTTCCAGTAAATCTGAAAATACTCAGTGCATCAAGGAAGATCTTTCAGTCTTGGACTTTAGGTCTCACTGGAGAGGCTTTCGCATTAAAATGTGTGACAATTTTTAGGTGTTAGTCATGCAAGCTTGATAATAATCAACAGAACTTTCTAGTTCGAGACAGAAAAAGTAGTTTCTAATTACCAACAGATTATTAGTTCTCGTCTGCGAGCACACACATATTTTTTTCCAACTTTTATCAGGATTATTGATCTGTGACCTTTCGCGAAGCGAGGGAAGGATCAGCTTAGATCCCTACTTGTCTTCATTAAAAATGCTGCCTCTAATCCCCCCCTCACAAAAGGGCAGCACTCATTCAAAGGAGACTCGACCTTATAAAAGAAGTGTGTTTGTTTGCTTTTTTTTTTTTTTTTTTTTTTGTCAGTTCAGCTCAACTTATTTATCCAGCGCCCATTCCCAGCAATTATCATCTCGAGGCTCTTCACGAAACAAATTTATTCCCAGTTATAGAGAATCCTGTTTTCGGGCCTTCTTCGGTTCATCTCATTAAACCTGTTCATATAGTCAAGTTCAAATTTGGTTACAAATTATATTACAACATAATTATATTCACTTGATGATTTGGGTACCTGGTAAAAAGCCAATTGTCAATTGATCTTTGATCAGCGCGGAGCAATCCCTCCTCCAGAGCAAGCATGTGGCAACAGTGGAGAGGAACTACTTCCTGTTAAGAAGAAGAAGGTTCCAGCAGACCCAGGCTCCACATGAGCTGCCATTTGTCATTACTAGCTGGGTGTTAAAAGGACAGGAAGGAGACACACAAAAAACACTGGACTAGGAGTACTTTCTACGAGGAAAAACCCTGTATGTTTTATGTCAGCAGTAGTTTTTTCATTGCATGTTTGAAAAAGCTGACGTTTGTTTCCCCTTTTTAAATGTACATATACGTATTGTAGAATAAGGTGCTATCACTACTTTTGCCTTGGTAGCCTTTAATAGCCGCCGTTCGCTAAATATCAAAAGGGTTAATGACATTAAAAGTCCGGAGAAAGTTAGAGAACGTAAACAGACCTACGTTCACCAAAAATTCCTAGCAACGTTCAGGGGACGTCGTCTGAACACTCATTGCTAGGAAGGAAGGAAAGAAAAAATGCTCTGTCAATGGCACCATCCACAACAGAGATACATCTGAACACAGAAGCACTGAGTCATGACTCCTTTCTATGAAAATGTAAAACAAAAAAATCACACAGTTCATGACAGCAGCACCGCCATCGATGACTGACGCTAAACTGCTGAATTGTGAATCACTGGGCGAAGCGTACCCTTTGTGGAAAGAAAAAGGAAATGTGAATTGAGCCTTCTACGTTTTCTACTTGCGTATTCAAGTGAACTTAGTCTGCCTGAAAACAACCAAGAGAATAATTAATTTCAGTGAAGAAATTATAAAAGAAACTCCCTACTCACCCATTTTTGCTTCCCCCTGCAACCATGTTATAATCAGGAATAATAATGTGCCAGAATTTCTGCTTGCGACCTTAAAGAACACTCTTTTTTCTTCTTCTTCTTTTCTCCCCTTTACGTCTTAAACACTGTAAGGAAAACCATTCCTGGTGATAAGATGCCTTTGAGTTGCTTTTGCAGTTGGCAGGCAGGAAGAGAGGGAGTGTTACATGGCTGAAAAATGATAAGCCTCCATGGTCCCAGCTGGGGCACCCAGATATGTTTGAGACTGCTTTGTGCCTTGGGTGACAGGGGACCAAGTTTTCTATCCTGATATTAATTCATCCTGCGTCAGTACTACAGCAGAGCATGAGATAGAATACAGATTCTTTGTTAAGTGTTTTCTGCTCTTTATTTGATGCTTTGGCCAGGGACAAGAACTGAAAAACACCAATCGCTTAGAAAAACTGAATTTATCTATGTGACGAACAATGCACTAGAACCGCATTGCCATATGTTTTAAAGCAGTATGTGGATAGAAGGTCATACCTACAGCTGTAGTTAGCTCCTGCGCTAACTTTCTGCAGATTCGCAGTCGTTTAACTTCACACAGTTCAAACTTGCCGATCGGGATTGAAGTTAATTGGAATATGTGCTGACAGAAGATTCGCTGTGAAGTGTAATGCAAGCTGTGATTTACCCAGGCACCAACAACCTTCAGCCCACAGCCTCTTTACACATCAGCTGACAGACAACAGAGGAAATATCACATTACCTGCAGACTATTTTTTTTTTCTGCTCCCTTTCATTTAATTCCCCTGTTTTATGTTTATCATCAACCGATTGGTCGGTTTATATCACTCTTTAAGTCCTGCTCGGTTTTCACACATAAGGAAGTATCACCGGTTGCTCAAGTTTCTAAAATGTAAACTTCAAAATGTCACGAAAATATTAAGTGACTTTCAAAATATTTCTGCATATTTAGCAATCTACTTTGAACAAACTCTCTATTTGCATTCATCAAAAATCTAAATTATTTGTCCAGTACATTTGGTTTCACATAAATTATCCCCAGAATTAAGCACCACATTTGACCTCATGGTACATGAAAGTCAGTACAGAGCTGCCTTCATTTAAATGATTGAACTATTCATTCAAATGAATGTTTGGCTGTGCCAGAAAGTTCTCATTGAGATTTTTTTTTTTTTACTCACACTTCACAGTGAAAGCCGTGGTCTGCAAACAGAAGGAATCTCATTATCAAAATGAGATTCCTTCTCATTTTGAGAAGGAATCTCAAATTATTGTTGGTATAATTAAACAATATACCAACCTGTTTAATTAGAAAAAACACACAAGAATTGCTAAGGGAGTAGATACAACATAAAATACCGGAAAACAGAGACAGTGTGAGTGCAAAGAATTGGACTTTCTTCCAAAACCGATAAAAAGACAAGAGGAGAACTTGTAAGGGAGGATGTCAAGAGGCCTATTGCAACATTAAAGAAGGCGCAGATACTAATGGGAGTCAGATTCGTGTGATAATTGCCCATATTGTTCATGTGAGGTATGAAAGACGAGCATTTTCTGACAAAGAAAATCAGCAAAGCCAGGCTAGGTTTTTCAAAATCGCATTTAAATTCCCTCCAAAGCACGTCAGTAAATGTGACGTGATCTGATGAATTACAGGTTAAGACTTTTAGCCTAAATCTCCAAATTAAATCATAACTAAACTCCTGCTGTGAGGAAGCTTCAGGTCTGTAGCTATGTTTCAATCTCTACCTAAGTGTGTTTGATTTAGTTCTATTTTTAAGGTATTGAAATAAACTCAACCAAAGAGGGTTGACACGACTTTTGTTTAAAGCGCAATAAAATTAAACTGAGCTATTTTAAAATGATAAATATTCTCACCATTGTGCAAATTTTGTCTGACCCCTGACTTAGGCTTTTATGAGTTTTGATATACAACATAAAATTAATGAGGAGAAGACAAAACATGCATGTATCTCACTAATTAAACAGAGCAAACCTCAACTCACTTAATTACATAATTATAAGTCACAGACAGTCATTACAAGAACATGGAATAGAGGGAAAAGTTCCATATGTCCCCAAAGATAGGACAAGATATTAACCTTTGCTTATTGTTTCCCAGATAAATTACAAACTCCAATATGACATCATGAAGTTTCATGTTTTTGTTTTGTTTTTTTTCATCTGTGTTAACCTTTTAAAACTAATGACGGAGGGGGAAATGATCTTGCTGACTATGTTAAGTCAGACAAAGAGTGCGGGCATAACAGAAAAGGTGAATTGTGCGGGACCCACTCGTGGGTGGAGAGACAAGTTAAGTCACAAACAGGCTGAGGTCAGGTGAGGGTCAAATGTCAGCTGTGCAAAACCTGACTAAAAAAACAACAGCTGATAAATTCATTGAAGGCCAGAGTCACACTCCTGAAGGGAGACATAGAAAGTGACTGTGCATGAGTGCTGCTCATTCTCACCTGAATGCAGTACTCCCAGGATCCAGTTTTGTGTCGCTCGCTCTCCCTCTCTCTCTTTCTCTCCGGGAGTCACCATATGGCCAACGCAGTAATCCTCTTTCTAGCCTGAAGCCAGCCTGAGGCTGAAACAGCCTGGATAACTCGCACTGACTGGAGCAACTCCACTCTCTTTGTTTCAGAGAGGAATTTAAGAATTCAACGCACTGCAATCAACCCTAACGTACTGCCAACGTCTTCCCTTGTTCACTTTGCAACCCACATTTTAGCATCAAGTGGTAAATTATTAAACAATTTAGTCATACTAGGAGCAATATCTCTTTGATCTCCTCTTTCATTTGTACAAAAATATCTTTTTTATTGTTATTTAGAAGTCATTCCAGCTGTGTAGGAACCTCTATGGGTATTGTAGTGGTAAATGTTTTACAGATAATTGGTTTTATCGGGTGTGTGAGTAAAACAAATGCACCTGGTGATCTGTTACACAGTGGAGGCAGCATCATGCTGTGGGTATGCCATTCTCCAGCAGGGCAATGTTTACAGACTGAAAACCTCATAGGGCTTGCAAAACACCTAAGATTAGACGGGTGAGTTACATTGGTATGCCACATTTTTCAGATCCACTTCCAAAGCATTTTTAACACCACTTTCAATTCCCAGATATGAACTCTTTTGTGTTGATATCTCACTTAAAATACCAATAAAATAAGCTTACATTTGTGGTACTAAGGCAACAAAATGTGGAAAGGATAAAGAGGTATGACTACTTTCTGTGTTTTTTTTTTTTATAAAAATGTTAAACAATGGTATATTAAACATGTCAGTCAGATGAGGACTTCAGCAAACTTTTTACCTGCATGTCCTTTCTCAAGGTTAAGCCTTCAGTTCAGCTGATAAATATAATTCACTGTTGGCAGTTAGAGTGTGAGATATTCTGTAGCAGGAAATAAAGGTTAAGTTAAAAATCTAAGAGTGTATTTAGAGTTTTTCAAAGATTTGACTCACAGGGCCTTACTGAGTAACTCCGAAATGTGTAAGGAAGACCATCTTCCTTTGTTCTTGATGGAATCGATCCGTTCTTGCTGCTCCATGTCGGACTATGTGGGAAGTTGTTTTTTGGGGGGGTTTCTACATTTCTTTGATGTTCTGTTGAGACCAGACCGATGACACGTCAGAGCCAAGCGTATTTTTACCGGCAAACCGTTTCCGAGCCGCAGACATCACTCACGCTCGCTTTATGTTCTCGACGGTGACTCAGATGCACTACATAGAGTTTTATTTTAGCACCACAATAAATATCTCTTCTTCTACTTTCCAACCAAGACGAGACGCCGGGTTGGGTTCTGAATTATCTGCTCACGTATTGATGCATTCGGTTTGTAGTTTCTTCATATTTGATGCCCTTTCTAGTTTTTCTGACCTGTTGTTGCCCTCTTGGAGCATTTGTGCTGCTTTGCCCACAGGGAAGAAGCAAAAAAAACATCGGATCATTTCTGACCTTGAGGAGCGGAAAAGCACTCAACAGGAGAGAAAACAGTAATTTATGTTTATTGAACTCTTTTTGTGGGTAAAAGCAAAGCTCACTCTTCATCCTGTGCACAGGTTCAGGATTTCAAAAGATCTCCTGAGTCACTCTTTCGTGCTGAATTTGCCTTTTTGCCCCACCTTTATGTTTCTCCAAAGAACCTTACGGCTGCAGAGTGAAAAGACACCTGAAACGGTCCGCAGCCAGACAAGATAAGACTTCCCCCATTGTTGCGAGTGCAGCGAGCAGACGGCGCCTCATCTGAAAAGCACTGCTGTGGCTGTGAAGCTGTACGTCTGGGCTTTTGTCTGTAGTCCATTCAGTGTCATTATCTCTGTTGCAAAGATGTAATTACTGTATGGAGAATAGCTTTCCAGAACCCATCATTTCCTGCTCTGTAAGCCTTTTGTTTTGTTCGGCCCATAACGGAGGTGCCGAGCTGTTGTCAATATATTGATATCAACAGTTTTCACAACTGTGATGCTGGAGGGAGATTTGTGCATGTGCTTTGGACCTATAAAGATCAGAAGTGGACTCAAATGACAAATTTGAAGAAGAAATAACTCTGAGACTTTGATATTTGGAAACTTGAGGAAACCCTTGCTATATTACTTTTGTTTTTTAAGATAGTTTGTGGACAGATTTGAAGAGTTTATGTAGACTTAAAAAGTTGAACTTGCTCAGAGTTTTGCCCTAGAGTCCCAGGCATATGGGTCATCGCTACGCCTAGCTGCCGTTTTCTTCATCCTTGACTGAAGGCCCAGGAGGGAAAGGAAACTGGAACTGGAACCGTACGCCCTTCAGGAATTCCTCACTAAATCACAGTTTGACAGCTTGTTTGTTTTGGATGATTGATCATGGTTAATATTAATGTTCTTAGAGGTCTCAAGAGAAAAGGAATATCAGCAATCTCTTATTGCACCCTTTCACACTCCTCCGGTGAATGAAAAGCAAGAAGCAAAGATGCATTCTGCTTTTTGTTGCAATACAAAAGTACACTGGTGCAGAATCTCAGTCATCCAGGATCCCAAGTGCTTAAAAAGGAGGGTACAGGACTTCTTCTACTGATTCTCTCAGCCCAAAAAAACCCGAAAAGTACCCAAGAACTCAAGTAGCACTTCTTTCACATATCTTTTTTTGAATAGATATGGCGCTTCATAATGGAAGGACATTTCCCTGTCTCACATTCATCTCTATTTAAGTCAACTTTACATATGCAAACAATGTTCTCTGGTGAATTCATGTTCTCAACATTAAGGTGTTGTGATTAAACACAGGTGCAGATTTAATTCATGCAAATATCTTTCCACAATTCTCTCTGAGCATGCTGTCGTCCAGATTCACTGGAACAGTGGAGAAACTGTGTAATGCACTCAGTCCACTCAGTCATTACCACTGTTCATCATTAAGTCCTGCAAGGACTTCATTGATCACAAAGCTGAGCTTATTAAGAGTGTTTGGCTTGTTAACTTGCTAATGGCCAGGGTGTTTGCTCATGAAAGATATAGCTTATGTCCTTTTGTCTCCAAACTCAATTTCATGCCCTCCTGAACTGATTCTTTTTGTCCTCAGAGGAGGAAGATGTGAGGCTTTGAGCAGAGTAGATCACTGCCCGGTTGCATCTGCTGCAAGTTTTGCACTGTTCATAATTAACACTTTCAGCTAAGATCTAAAAGTTTAGGGGGAAACAAAATCACTGCTGAGGCTTTAAAGCCCTTAGATCTTTCAATGCGTAGCTCCACTGTTTTGAAGTCATTTTCTTCCACTTGCCTCTTTACATTGAAGCTTGAATGTGGCTTAACTGGGCCTGTTTTTTTTTTTTTTAGAAACCATGAGTGTTCATTTCTTGTTCACTTCTTCTCTGCTTCGGGATTTAAGTGGAGACCAATATGTCTTAGTGACATTTGAAACACAAGGAAGGTGTTTGTGTGTCATATTACCTGAATCAAAAAAATTAGAGACTTTATATTTAATTTTAGGACTTCAAACTTAACAGAAGCAAAAAAATTTTGCCTGACAGATTGCTGCTCAGTTTATACGTAAGTCAGGTTTTTGTGTCAATTTTAATTACTGCAGTGACTATAATTCAAGCACTATGACACAAAACAATCAGATTTTAAAGGATTAAATTATTTTAACCGGATGTTATTTGTAGCTCGCGTTTGTTTCGTAAGATGTGTTTACTTGCTTAATTCTTGTGGGTCATTACAGGAATGATGCATATCTCCAGTGGTAAGCGGACAATAGAAGTGGTAAACCTGGACAGGTGGAAACACAGAGACAACCACGTATGGACATGGTCAGACCTAATGGCTATTTAGAGAGCGCAATTAACCAAACTTTCTGTTTTTGTACAGGGAGAATGCTCTTAGTGGCACACTCTATAGTTATTATTAGATGCATAATGATACCAAACAAGACAAGACCAGGCACATTCGAGTTCACAAGAATGACACGGGATAAGATTTTAATAATACGCTAAAAAAAAAACCTTTAAAGAACAAATTCATGCTTCTAAAAGCACTTTATCGACTTTTTACACAGTTCCTTTATTTTGTTACTTCCCTTTTAAATTGAGTTTTAATTTAGCATAAGTGATTGGTCACTAAGTTACTGATCAGTCTTGTATCTATTGTGAATAGTAAAAAAAAAATGAAAAGCAACTTGTGAGAAGGAATGTTTTTGTTAAGACTTGATATATTGAGAATATATGTACTATAGAAAAATATTCTACATAATTTCTAAATAAGATGGTTGGGAAGACATAAAGTTGCTAACCATCTAATTATATACACTTTGATTAGTCACCCTGCTCCACCCACATTCTTTATTTCAGGTAAATCTCTATGGGGAGTTAGAGGGATTAACAAGACAAGGCCTTAATCTGGAAAACTGTTGTCCAGGTTGTTGTCCCTAATTTACCCTCCGTGCTATTTTTGCGGAATCTTTTCACAAAGATTACTTATAATGCATCAACATTTCTAATTGGGTTGGTTTCAGAATGTCCTGTGTAAAAATGTTGAATCAAATCCATTTTGTTGTTGGACACGAAGTCTTGGATTACAGCATAATCCAGTATCAGTAGTTTTCCTTAAATAAAACAGCGTAAATTCTCTGCACGAGTGAAAGTAAAATGTTGGGGGGGGTTGTCGTTCTTGTTAATCCTCTTTTGCCTCTCAGTAATCTCCTTCAGCTGGCCTGATTTCTGATGGCGAGGCAGCTGCTGACCCCTACGATAGCGTTACATTTAACTACAACAGATTATTTAAAGAGCTGATTGTTGGAATTTTTTTTCTCTCTTTTTTTTCCCCCCCAATCGCAGGTCTTGACAAGCAGGCAGCTTTCTGCTGATTCACCAGCTGGATCACAGCTGCAGCGGGCAGCGTTTCCTACAAAAACACCGCCCTCGATCTTCCTGACAAGCCCAGTCTAATCTAATAAGTAATCGATGCCACTAATAAGCGGGCCCGTCAGGCATCGGTCTGTCCACAGAATGGCTTCTGTTGGGTCAATAGATCCCAGGGTGGATTGAGATTAGTTGGATTTAAGTGTGCAGGAGGAGATTTATTCTCTGAAGTCGGCGCCTTGCCTCCGTCCTGCACGCAGCTGGTGGGGCGCTGATAGGGAAACCTGTTCCCCTCTGATAGTGCGCAGCTGAGGCAAGAGGGCGCAGACGTGTGTGTGTGCCCTTTGGTGGAAAAAAAAAAAAAAAAAAAGATAAGAAAAATATGTCAACCTGAATATATCCTCATGAAGTGCGATTTTGTCACTCAGGAAAAAAAATGTTTTCTTTCTTCAACTGTCTGAAAAGCTGAATCCATGTTCCAAAATAAAAACGGGCGATGCAACAACAATAATACACCACATAAAAAAGACGCACAGCAGCTGCTCTCAAATGTTAATGAGCGTCAATCACATTTCTCCCTGCACTATTATTTGATCGTTACATCATTTGTTTATTATGTAATTGTTCCTGATTGGCTTTAAAGGAGCGGAGCCGACAGACATATTCCAGTCACCGGTTGTTGTAACTCTCAAGTAAATCAGCTTTAATATTACATTATGACCCAAAATAAAAACAAAAAACATAGGCACCACAATATATATCGTTGCACGTTGCTCATCATAATCCTGTTCCTGCAGCATGATTTGCTCCTTGGTGACTCACTCGCTCTAAATCCACCTCTGCATTTTAGCGTCATATGTTGGGCCCTTCACTATACCGCTCTGAATGCAGATTTCACGGCTCAATGTGTGAAGAATGGAGAGTTTCTCAAGTAAAAAAAAAAAAAGCTCCTTGCAGCTGCCAAAGGATGTAAGAAGAGATACATGTTTTCTCTTTCATTATAAAAACGTCTCTCGAATTAGGGATTTGCTGAGGTTTGCAGCACAGTTTAGAAACTTTCTTGTGGAATTCAAAAGAGATTTTTAAAAGCTGGATTTTGAGCTCAACGTAATCAATTCAAAAGAAGGAAATTGCAGGTTGTCACTGTAACTGCACTCGGAAGCAGAAGCCGGTAATTGTATTTCAGTAAATACAGTTGACATCCTCAACGATTTAAGCCAGCATTAATTGTGAGGGTTGCACTGCTCGTTGCATAGAGAAATCTCTCATAATTGGTTATAAATGCAGTTTGAATGACCAGCTGTGACTTGCTGTCAGCAGTGGACTGCAGAAAGAATTAGCCATCCAAGAGTTTCACCATCGATCAAAAAAAAAAAAAAAAACTGCTACAGTACCTTACCAGAAGGATCCCACCCTTTTTTTTACTCTACAGCTACAAACTTGAGTAGCTATATATTATTTGGACTTTGTAACAACACAGAATTACGCATAAATCTGCAGAGATAATGTCAAAGTGTCAAGGAAGGTGATAAGGAAACAGCATCAGCAGACAGTTCAAGTTAAGTTTCTCCTTGGTGGATTTTATTTTCCCAACATCTTGGGATTATGACATTTTAACCTCCCAGTGGCCAAAATCTGACTGGGTTCACACATAATTGGAGACACAGCTGCATTTCATTAGTCTGTACCTGTAGAAAATAGGTCAATCCAAACGACAAGTAAACAAACTCATGTTCACAACTAAATGATTTGCAAAATCAAATATTTAATAAAAAGGTTACCTTAAAGAAAATAAACAATACAATACAAATCAGAAAACCCTGCATTTGTTTTTTACCAATGGATGCAATCAGTGACATCATACACTAATTTAAACAGGCTGCCCACACACCTGTCCTGACTGTAGGCTCTGACAATGGTAAGTATAAAAGAAACAAACAGAAGTAATTTGGACTAAATTTATTATGTAACAGAGGAAACATTCAAATAAATGTAATGGTTCAGCAGTGTTAGCTTTACAAAACATATGCATGGATGTAAACTGCAACATAAAGCCACCACAAACGAAACCGGGACAATAAAGTGAAGCAACAATGTTGGCCACAAGTTGAAGCATTGTGGCCAACCGTAGAAAGATGAAACAAGTTAGAAATAAGTTTAAGGGGCAAGTGGTAAATAAATACAATCATAACCACTTCGTCACAAGGGATAAAATGATTAGTGGTTTCCAATTTAAGAGCTAAAAACTTGAAGAAGTCTGCATTTAGTTAATATTTCCATTTATTATTATTATTATTATTATTATTATTAGGCTGGTGTCAAAACCTGCCAAAATCCACATGAGCACCGTCTGTATTTGTTCAGCATTTTCCAGCGGATTTTTCTGTGAGCTGTCAAAATATGTCGGCAGCCTTCAGCAGACATGTGAATGTGTGACTGGTGCTTCTGATCAAAGGCCAAAATTAGATCCCTCAAGGCTCAGCGGGCTAAGTAGGGAACAACAAAGGCAAAAGGGGAAAAGAAGTCCAATGTTGGTGGTGAGGAGGAGAACATGGTGTTAACATTGGTTTAATTGACTGTCTGGTGGTTATAAAAATGCCTGTCGATCAGGGCTGTGTTATTGATCTATTGAACCTGTGAACAGTGACAGCGGACAGACGTGTTTGATTCCCAATAGGGGTTAAAGGAGCAGAGGAGCCTGTGCTTGTTTTCATCCTCTGCATCTATTTATGGTCCAAATATTGATACAAGGCAGAGCACTGAGTATTACTAGATGTATTTAGTATTAAATTAACAAAAGCTAATCAGAAGAAATCTGGTGTACTCATTATTATTTTACAGTTAACAGTTGAAAATATCTAAATGGACATGGTGAGGCAGAGGAGTGAAGTGTTTGCTTAAAAATAGTCCAACTGGCTTGGCAATAATTTCCTGAATAAACACAAATGTAAGGATCAAACTGAACTCTGTTTTATTTCTCTAGACAACTATTTTCAATGAATAACAGTCAACATTCTTTCAACATCTATTTTTCAGTGTCTGCACAATAATTACAGCAGTTTTACTAAATGTAGTCCTAATGAAACAAAAGAACATTCTTGATCATTTTTGAGAATCCATCTATGCAAATGGCATCCATATATAGGGTCATTTAACTACATTTTTAATGTGCTGCCGTTAAAGTTGAGTACTACCAGAATTGCAAAGGCAAGAAATCAAATAAGTTAAACGTACCTGGCGGCATGAAGTAAGTTAAAATGTCTCCAGTATCAACACAACACAGTTCAAAGAAATTCAAGAATGGACAAGAAATAAAGTGACAACTATTAATCTGAACAGGGGTTACATAGCTGCTTCTGAAAAACAGTAGCAAATCCACCTTAAAAAAAAAAATCCCAGAAAAAAAGATCTTGATATTTTTTTGGCGCACTCTGGTGAAATTCTGAAAGACTCAGTCACATTTAAGGATCTCTGCTGGGTCTTAAGTAAAACATGTACAGCAAAGCTGTATTAAAATACTGCGACTAAAGTTCTCCACAGTGAGGTAAAGGACTCATTTAGACTTTTTGATGATTTCTTAAAGGTAATTATTTTCGCCCAGGTAAAGACAACCAGCAATTTTTTCTGCAATAACTAAAATCATTATTTAAAAGCTGCATTTTGTATTTACTCATCTGACATTAAAATGTCTGACAACAGAAAACACTCAATGTGACTAAGCGGCAAAAACAGAAGAAATCTGTAGTACTTTTTTACACTGTGGCATGTGTTCAAAAGACATCAAGTCGGCTCATCGTTTGACTCCTGTTCTTCCACCCTTGTTAGTATTTTTAGCCAGCCATGCATCAGGTGACCTTTACACTTGGAGAAACCTCCTCCTCTGCAGTTATGTCACTTAAAGGTCATCTGTCTCAGAGAGTTCTGTGTTTCATGGTAAAAGAGGAATGTGTTCAGAGGAACTTTTCAGACCACCTGTTGCTCTGTCGTCATCAAACCGATGTGACGCATCAGTGTTCAACAAATATTTACAGCTCGGCCAGCGCTTCGCCACGAACCTCAGGCTTGTGTTCGTAGATCTGATGCTGAGCAGAAAACGTGAGAAGACGAGGGCTGAGTTATTAATCACGTTTATAAGTTAAAAAAAAAAATATTTGAGCATTTCTGTCAGCAGAGCAGCCTTTTGAAATAGAGAGCGATATCAAAACTGGCAAGGCTCTTCTTCGAGCTGTTAAATCTTTCATCTCAAAAAGCATCTCATCTAATCTGCCGCTTGAACTCAATCCAGCTGAAATGATGAAGGAGATGCTGTCGTGTTGCACTCAACAGTTTTAATTTTACTACCATTTGGAAAACGATTATAATCCTTGCAGTGTTCTTACGTCAACATTTACTATGGAACATTTAGCAAAGATTAATGAAACGAAGCTACAGACATTTACCTGGGGGTAAGATGCATTCCTGAACAAACAGACACTTGTTAACAGGAGAATTACCTGCTTTTTACCTGGCCATTAGTTGCATTAATGACCAAGTAGGATGCCTAATGATTAATCTGCGCAGTGCAACTCAAGCCTGTGAGAGAATACCAAGCTCTGTTACATCTGCTTGGCCACTAACACTCTAAAAGTCTGATGTTATGACTGTAAGCACCTTCTAATTAATGGTATAGCAAGGAAATATGAAATGCAGAGAAGTTAAGCTCCAAAAATGTAAATACAAATCATAAATTTGGAGATACAGCATGATTATGGTTTACTCGATTTATTATTTGCACCTGCTCAATGTTACTTTAATGCCCACACGTTTTCTTGTGCACCTGTAAAGCAGCAGCAATAACAAAAAGCTTTGCCTGGGAAGTTTGTGCAACGTTTCTTTATTGCAGTCTTCATAAAAACAAAACCTTTTGAGTAATGAGAGCCATGGGCCTCACTGTGCTTCATGTTTAACAACACTGCTGCTGGAACACTGCAAAGATGCGGCGTGACCGACTTGAATGGGCAGTGGGAGTTGTCATCAACTTTCTCTCATCGCTGTATTGATGTCCTGCAGCAATTTCCCTCGCCAGGGATTTTAGACCAGAGTGTCTCTCGGCAGAAATCCTGCACAGCCACAGAGTTTTGCTTCAACATTAAAAAGGGGAAATGCAGAATCCCAGTGTAAAAATAACTGCATTTCTTTTTTTTTTTTTAACAAGCCTCAGTAATCAAGCAAAGATCAGTGTACTTTTTCAGACTTTACATGAATGGTGGGAAAATGTACACTTCACAATCCACATTTTTGAATTTGCAACAAAATGAACTAAGCTGAGCCAGATGGAGTTTACAGGATAAAAAGATACTGTCCACTTTAGATTTATGGAAAAATATTTACCTTGTCCTTTAATTTGAATTCTGCTTGTTAATTTATGACTTAAATTGCAAATATGTGATATTCTGCATATGTGATGAGCAGAAATATCAACAAGTCACAGGAAGGGAGATATTAAACATGTGAGCATTAGCTTAGCACTTCAGAACTGTTCAAACAGGAAGGAACGTTGGCCAAAGAAAGCATAATAGAACTGCAACAAAACTAAAGTTTTAATGCTTTGAAGTTTCCTTTTTTTTATTTACAATTGTTTTTATTCCCTTGTTTCTTGTTTTATTGCAAATATGTGTCAATTTCAGTGAGGAAACGTCTCATTTGGATTCCATCCATCCATTTTTGCTTTGTTCCTTCCATCCTTTCTTGATGATGGAAAATATGAGTTGTTGCCTTGAAATGCATCTTCAAGTGTGTCTCCATTTATTGTCTTTTTTATACAGTGTATGTTAACATCTGCTTTCAACAATAAAAATATTAAAGTATTTCACTTTATCATCCTGACTCACTTTCCCTTGCAGGTCATATGTGACCTTTGATCTTATTAGGAAACCAAAAGAAAAGTGAATAAACTCTTAAGAAATAACATCACTTGCACTGAAATATATCAATAACCTTTCAATTCAAAACAACAACAACAAAAAATATTATTTAAAAAACGCTCTGAGTCATCCAGGCAGATGTCATTCAACATGCCATGTTGTTTGCTCCATGAATTTGAAAAATATCAACGTACACAGAGAAGACACAGGACGTTGTTACAAAAGCATGAAGGATGGAAACACATGAGCACATTTCGTTGAAGGATTAGGACAGCCGCTCTTGACTTCAAAAGAAAATAGAAATTATCCTTTTTAATATCAAAATAACTCCACTGATGCTTGCCAGCACCGACAGTCTAAGCTTTGCCTGAAGGATGTGGCTTCAGCTGAGCAACATGCACACATTCTGCCAAATGGAAGAAAAAATAAATCTCTGCCTCTCTGCATAAGAACAGCAACACTTTTATTAAACGTTGGAAACGCGACAAACTTGGATGTTCCCATCAGCTTCCTTCGTAGAGTATATGTAAAAAAAAAAAAAATTGATAAATACAGAAGCTTCTCGTTGAACTTGTTTGCAAACTAAAATATATCTGAAAATACATTCGACCTACTTGTCTAATCAGGCTGGAAACAACTCCAGCAGAGGAAGCAGACATCTGTCAGAGGAGAAAAACAGATGTTAGAGTTTTACCATCCTCTATTTCTACATCCCTTTCCTCATTTGTTTATTTCCTCCACTATCCTCGTTCTGAACCAGAAATCCGTCAGAGCTCACGCACCAGCATCAACGTAAAGCACAGTCCACGCTTTAATTGTGCTGAAATCAATACCCATTTAGTCTGATGTGAATGTTAACAGTAGAAAAAGAAAACCCTTAAAAGTACCCTAATTCACCCGTATGCTGCCAATGGCGATTGATATTGACTTAGCATGTCTTACGTAATATCTGTAGAGGAATCCGTCTCTCGCTGTGGTGTTTGTTAAACTCCTAGATAGAGGATTGTCAGACTGCCAGTGTACAGATGAGTAATACAGCACAGCTCAAAGCATGGAGGATGAAATCACCTGTGAATCGTTGTGTACAGAACATTTTTTTTCCCCCCACCAGTCATTGCTTTGAATCAGATATGACACACAAAGACTTCTTTTTTTAATTTTTTTTACTGTTTTATCTTTACACCACAGTCGTCTCTGAGCTTGCATCGACTTCTTGAAGGGCTGTTCTAAACTGAACCCTTGATGGTCGGATCCTTCAGGTTCTTTCCCATTTTTTGGCTTTAGATTGGGCCGGCTAACAAAAGCTTCTCTTGATTATTTTAAATATTGACAAAATTACTTCTAGGTAATGAGAAAGGGAGGAGGAACTTGCCTTTGCTCGTTTGTTTAGCCCTAAAGTCTTGAAAGTATTTTGTATTCTTGTGTGTTTACAGTAGGAGCCCTATGGAGAATGTCAGTGTGACACTAATAAATGAAAACTGAATTATTTATTAGACTCAGGTTGAGCTATGAATGACGGATCCACAGCTCTGTTGTTGTTGAACACGCCTGTTAAAATGACGAGACTTTATTTCCAAACTTTTTCCACATTTAATACATCATGTAAGCTGTAATTTTCAAAGATACATCCACTGCAGGAAGGTCACCGAGTACAGCAGATGGAAAAGAACCAGAATCATATCTACATTTCAGTCAGAAACATATTTATCCTTGTACTGTATTTATTTTTTTATTTTATTTTTTACCACAGCCAATCAATTTGCATCTTCGTGTGGAAACGTAGAAATCTGTTCCACAAAAGCAGGGAAACTCAAAAAAAACTGAGTAAATATTTGCTTTGGTTGAAATACTAATACTTCTCCTTTCTTTCTGTGAAAATTAAGTTCATTCAAGCCCTTTGAAGGGATCGGAGTGACACTGGTTGCCTCTCTTAGCTGAAATGTTGGCAGTCAGCACTTAAAGGATCATTTTAAATCCATAAGTGACCCAAATATTTTCCTTTTTTTTGTTTGTTTCTATTTGATCCATTTCATAAAAAATAAATAAATAAATACTTGGGCAATGTAACGTTCAATGTAAGATTGTATTTCTCCATCAGGGACAAAAATATGAGCTTTTTATATCAAGCAAAGTAGTCTTGATATAATGCTTATTTGCATTTGCTCTGTTTTTGAGGGATTAGAATGACTTGTGTGATCTCAGAAAGCCAAAAAGGATTATAAAAAATAAACCATTTATTTTATTCTACCCCTTACTCACACTAAGCATGTCTAGATTACTTCAGATTACCATTCAGATAAGAAATGAAACTGTTTGCTTTCAAGAATACTCACCCGCATGTGCTCTTAAAAATGTATTTAAATATTGGTGACAATTGCTGAACAGTTAGTGGATTGGTTTTAGCTATAAAACCAATGTAATATGAAGATAACCAAACACTGCCAACTGTACTGTGCCATGAAAAAAAAAAGTCAAATACTTTTTGATGCCCACTTTTTTATGTTTTTGACCATTTTCCTTTGTTTTTCGTTTAAAATATCATCGGGGACATTTCTGATGTGGCCCTTAATGGATCAGGAAACACTGT
This sequence comes from Brachyrhaphis terrabensis, assembly GCA_903067065.1. NCBI lineage: Eukaryota > Metazoa > Chordata > Actinopteri > Cyprinodontiformes > Poeciliidae > Brachyrhaphis > Brachyrhaphis terrabensis. The sequence continues at coordinate 34,586 of CAEGAG010136196.1, forward strand.
AAAAGAAACAACATGCCTGCGATTGGGCACAAACCATTATCGATTCCTCAACCAAAGCGGTGCTGAAGTTTACTTTTAAATCTCTTTAAAGGACAAACTGGACGATTTAAAGACCAGAAAAGAACAGGAGTTGTCTCTGCCTTTCACAACAGAACAATAAGCACGTCTTGCTCCATTTCCGCTCGCAAAGCTGTCAGTGCACTTACTCCTATAAAGCCTCCTCAAGATGTTTTATGCTTCTCTCGAAACACTTTCTGTCCACAGTGACTCAGACATACAAGTCTTACCTTATTTTTACTTCCTCGCCCTGCCATCCTGTCCATTTGGGACAAAAGTCATCAATCGTCCAAAAGAAAGCTCAACTAGCTCACAAACACATATTCTAATGAAATTCAACTTAAATTCAGATTTTTTTTTTTGTATGTGAATCACACTTTTGACATTATAAGCCTTAAAACTTTATGAACATTACACATTTTCTTTCTCCTTTTCCCAAAACAAAAGAAGAAAAATACACGTTAAGGCTACATCCATCCATTTTCTTTACACCCTTGTCCCTAATGGGGTCGGGAGGTGCTGGTGTCTATCTCCAGCTACGTTCCGGGCGAGAGGCGGGGTTCACCCTGGACAGGTCGCCAGTCTGTTGGAGGGCAACATAGAGACAAACAGGACAAACAACCATGCACACTCACACCTAGGGTCAATCTAGAAAGACCAATTAACCTGACAGTCATGTTTTTGGACTGTGGGAGGAAGCCGGAGTACCCGGAGAGAACCCA
>CAEGAG010136299.1:0-40511 GCA_903067065.1 Brachyrhaphis terrabensis
TATATATATATATATATATATATATATAAAAATACTGATACTAGTTGCAATGCTTACAGCAGTCACTGCCAATTGTCTGAATTCTGAACTGACTGTGAACTCTGAGAGGTTACAGTCAGTCTGCACCGGATAAGATCTCCCCATGGCTCCATCAAACTAAGCATCGTTTCTCAATGTCCACAGTAAATTCAACATCCATAAACAGAATAAATGCTTTATTATTTTTTTACAGATCTTTTTTTTTTAAGTTTTCTTTAAAAAGCTACATATTTCATATTTTTTTCACATAAAATCCCAGAGAAAGACTGCCTTGCTTCGTTATAGGCTATTCAACATGCAATGAAACGACAATAAATTGATGTGATCTTTAGATTCGCGCTATCTTCTCACAGATAAGGTAACAATAAACCTCCGAATCAAACTGAGGAGACGTTCCCAATTTTTCACTGACACACCGTCATGGAGTCATTTGTTGCGTCTTGGAAAAACTTCTGAGCCTACAAAGAGAGGCAGAAAAGAAGTTAGGAGTGTTTCTCTAAATTGTCTTCGCCCCGCCTTCCACGAGAGGAGAGGCGCTCCAAGCCTCCGGAGTCAGATTTGGGACACAAACTTTACGCACAGGTTTAACTCAGAAGCACCGCTGCACCGAAGGATCAGAGAGGCGAGGTAAGCAGCGAATATAACAACTGTGAATGTCAATGAGCATCATACAGTCAGTATTTTGATGTCCATATAACGAGGGGATAGAGTCGCTTGGTTTTAACGGGTGCGCTAATTCATAGATAGTAAGAGTGCCTCTTCAGTCTGAGTGACTTGATGTCATCTGGTCTTCATATATTGAAACCACCTCTAAGCTTGGAAACTGAAATTAACTGCGGTGTGTTTCAAGTAGAAAGGAGAGAAAAAGTTCCCTTTTCATAAGCTGTCACATATTTCAGCATGGACCTTTTTGCATGTACTGTATGGATTGCGCTGTTTTGTGTTTGCGTATGGTTATGCATATCACAGGACAAAGGTCATTTTTGCAGCCTGTTTGAATTTCTTCAACATCAGCAACCCAAAATGTTTCTTTTTCTTTGGTTCTATCACAAAAAGACACTTTTAGATTCTCTGTATGAGTTAAATGCTGAAACTCTGTTACGTTTCCTCATGTCTCCTTTTGCTCTGGCATGTTTTCTGTCACTCATTTAGAACATTGCAGGCACACGGTTAGCGGTTGGACTTTGTTTTTAAAGCTGAGGTCAGTACTGCTGGAGTAGAGGCTTAGGGCAAGAGGATCTGGTAAAATGATTTTGTACCTTCTGCACAAAGACTCATTGATTCCTTAAATGAATGCTGCAGTGCATTTTATGCACTTCCTTGGGAAAATATCTAAGAATAGATGTGTCTATGCACTTTAATTGATTGACTTTTGAGTATATTTATGGTATATTTAAATTTGAAGTAATGTGAAAAATTACATTTTGATTTAATTCTAACTGATGTGCAAGAACTGTGCTTCACATAACAGCAAATTAGCAGAAGTTAACAGCTCATTTTGATTTTATTTTTCTGCTTATGTGTAAAACTGATCAGCTAAATTTATAGTTACTGTACAGTTACAGAAATTAATTTAGAGATTTGGTCAAATGTGCTTCTCCAGTTGCATTTTACTGAACCGCTGGTAAAGTTCTGCAAAAAGCCAAAAGGTGGAAGATGATTTCTATTACAGTAACATAATCTCCCTCTGAAATTAAAATGATCAAAATACTTTATTTTTTATCATATTTCTGTATTTCATATTAAGAACAAAATTGCTAGTAACTATAGGAGTTACTAACAACATGTTAGTAACTCCTATAGTAATTCCTGCAAAATAAATGTAACTAGAGCATTTCTCACATAAAATATTATAGAGCTCGCCTATGGAATGCAGCAGTAGAGAATAGCTTCTTGGAGTCATCAAGTATCTATGGCAACAATTAAATGAGCTCTAAATGCCAAATCTTAGATTTTGAGGAATGTCAGGAAAAAGTCTTTTATGTCCTATGATTACAAAAGAAAACTCGTGTAGTTTGCTAGACACTGCTGAGATGTTAACTCAAATTTTGAGCAACAACCCCTTCAGCTGAGTCTGGAGTGAATGTGTGGAGAAGTACATAATCATCTCTGTTAAGTAAGGTGTAGGATTTGTAGTGCTGTGGGCCTGTGTTTATTTTTCTCTAGGCTTTAGTACACTTTTGAAATGCAATTTCAAGAAAAAAAACAATTTACTTCTGCAGAAAAACTGAAAAAGAGTCATCAATGGGTCTTTCACAAATACAATAATCCAAAACATATGGACTAATGTACATAGAATCAGTTCACCACACTCAAAATAACATTTTTCTATGCCCATGTCAGTCCTCTGACTTAAATTCTTACCAGCTGTTTGATGAGTTGTAGAGAAGAAAGCATTTGAAAGGATCCATTTCTCTGGAAGAGAAACTGTGCAAAGAGGGATGGTCAGCAATCCATCTTTTTGTAAGATTTAACCTTACAAAATGTTATAGGAGAAGAAGACGGGGAAAACACAGATGTGCCAAGATTTAGTTTTAAACAAATGTTTTCTTATTGTTGGATTTTCCTGCACACAACTGCTGAAATCGAAGGCTAGATTTTCTGGATTTCAGAGCAAACTATACATTTATTTGAACACTTCCATTTTATTATAAAGAAAATCTGTTAACATAACTTTTTACACATTGTTTCCAAATGTGTCAATAACAATTGTCAATACAGATGTTTACTGTTAACTAAAACAACATTCTCTATATATTTTCAGGACACAGATCTATGAAGCCAGGTTATTTATTCCCATTACAAAATATTAAATGCTGTATTTTTATGAAGCAGAGTACGATGGAGAGATTCTGTCAATTACAACTGGTGGCATAGTTTTTCCTTGGGTAAACTATGCCACCAGCCAAATTTCCATGAGCAGTTAAGTATAAAACATAGCCTTCCTCCCTGGGGTGTCAAAACAGTAGGGATGGAAAGTGTGCATTTGGCTGCTGATCAAATCAAAGCAGACAGATTTTTTACATTGAATTAATACCAGCATTACCAATATTTCCTGTAAAATAATGGGACACAACTTTTTATCCGGTCATTTTATAAATGATATTTATACAGTTATGAAATAATTTGTCACTGTTTGTTTTTGACAGGTTTCAAGACACAAAAATCTTTCCCATCCAAGGAAAAGTTTGCCTTGAAAAGACATTTGCAGACATTTTTGTCATTTTTAAGCAAAATGCAAACAAGATTATATACATTTTTGTTGATAATGTCTGTGGACGTCGCTCTAAGCCAGAAAGACTGCACAGCCGTGACCTGTACTGTCCTGCAGAACTGCATCGAATCAGTTTTAGAGGACAGTGCCTGTTGTCCCAAATGTACACAAAGAGGTTGCACCTGCGAGGGGTACCAGTACTATGACTGCAAGCAACAAGGCTTCAAAGACGGGAAGGTACCAGAAGGGGAATCCTATTTTGTGGATTTTGGAAGCACTGAATGCTCGTGTCCCCAGGGAGGAGGGAACATAAGCTGCCTTTACATTCCATGCCCTGAAATTCCCCCCAACTGCATTGATGTTTTACAACCTGCAGATGGGTGTCCACAATGTGGGCGTGTCGGCTGTGCCCATGGCAGCAAGAAGTATGAAGCAGGACACTCCTTTCAGTTAGACCAGTGCCAGGTTTGCCACTGTCCAAATGAAGGGGGCAGGTTAACGTGTTCCCCAATCCCAGACTGTGACCTCCGTGGTGTTAATAAGCCCATGGGGTCAACAACTACTGAAAATAACAGCCACCTGAGAGACATTAGCGGAGGTCATGACACTCGATCAACAAGCTTATTTTCCAAGGTTGGGTTGGCAAACTCTCTCCCACTTTATAAGGGGGACCCACCCAATTTAGGCTCAAAAGACCATGACCACATACTGGCAGAACCGACGTCTTCCACTATTCAAAATCTGGCCAAGTCGCAGGATGCTGCTACAGTTCCTTCAACTTACCCAGAGTCAAGCTCTGCAACCTTCACGTCTCATGATGTCAGAGAAAATGACCTGGCTGCAAAACCTCGAAGCCCAGTGAGGAGCAGTGAGAAAGACCTGATGCGAGTCTTGGATTCAACCACCACAGGAGCTCAAAGCAATTCATTACCATCGACAACAACCACAGCCAATCAGGTAGTTTCCACAGACAACCAGAGGTCAAAGCAGGAAACTGAAGAAAGACCCACGAGACATAACACACACAGAAATAAAGGAGTTAGACACTTTGGTGAACAGAAACCCAGTCGTCGAGGCCACACTAGACATCATGGTGAAACCTACTCTGTCAGCCACACTGAAGAGGCAAAAGCATCTATGGAGCAAAAGTCCCAGCTTGGCAAACAAGAACACGGTTTCTACCCCACAGTCCAGTTTAGTCCCACCAGCAGAGCTCCAGTTAGGATGAGAGAAGAGCCTCAAAGACAATCTCACACCCTCAACAATTACCACTCACAGGATGTGGAGGAAGACACAGAAGGTAACTCTGACTCGTTATATTGATTTTAGTAAATATGCATTAGTACTGCTTTGAATATATATATAAAAAACAGCAGAATTTAAATAAAACCTTTCATTTATATGATTCTATTAATAAAATATTGCAGACTGAGATTGCAGTGCATTGATAAACAGACATGAAGCACTGCTGTACTTCATTTAAATGGATTTTTATAGCAATGCTAAGTTGGTATTGATCTATTGTCCTCTCAAAGGATAATATTTAGAACATCTCGAAACAGAAAAACGTGTCTCCAAAGGCTTGTAAATAGCAAGTAAAATTCAGCTTTTAATTTTATATTATCATGTTTATTTAATTGGATTTTTTTTTTAAGAAACTGATGGGAGAGTTATTGCCTGTACATTTCTTCACTGATAGTGTTATGCTTAAATTGTTCTTGAAATTATTATGATTATTATGAAAACTAATGCAAGGGTGTGCAAAAGGGATACTTCATAACATAGAAAAGTCTGTTGTGTGCATGTGTGTATATTTAACACATCAAAATTCAACTTCACACAGTTTTTTTTAGAAACATCATGCTCCTCTGCAGTATGAAGGAGAATATGCTCAGAATCACACCTTCCATTTAATTCAGGTCTATGTCAGTTTACCGGTCTGGATGTTTAGGTGTTTCATTAAAGGAAAAAGTTAAGAAAAACACCAGTACTGGTTTTAGTGCTGCAGCTCATCAATTAAAAAGGCTATGAGATAATTTCCCAAACCTTAAAAGATGATTGAAAATATTACTACGGAAAAGAATTAAAGAAGTTTCCTAATCATCCAAGTTGTGTGATGAACTTGGCCATGGAATTGGTGAAACTTGTTCAAAATGCAGTTTTTCATGTGCAGCAGAGCATCAGCTGATAGATACACTCATAGAGGTCTGGTGAGTTGGGCTGGATCTGCTTCCACAGATTCCGAGTAGCTTGTAGTCACAGTCAGCCAAATGTGTGCCAACTGTCTGAAAAATATTATTATATTATATTATTTTATTACTATTTTTCCTTGAAAAATAAAAGAAAAAGCTCAACAGACTGTCTGAGAAAAGATCGAGGTATTGCACCAGCCCAATTAAAGTAAAAACCTCAGCCAATACTAGAATGGATTTACACAAACCTTAATCAACTGATGTCACATTCTGAAGAAGGGTGGTGAAAAATGTCTCGTTAAAAAGCAGATGTGTTAGACTAGTTCAGTTTTACAAAAGCAGGTAATTTAAAGTGACTGGTGCTAAAAATGTGGCTCTAAAGATGTTTAATCATAGAGTGCTTTTACAATAGCTTAGAAAAGTATTCATACTTTTTAAGCAGTTTGCACCTTTTGTCTTGTTACAATGACAAAGTTTAATTGGGATTATATGTTATAGAGGATCCCAAGTAGCACAAAAGGAAGGAAAAGGCCACATGCTTTTAAATTTTGTTACAGTTAAAAATCTGAAAAAGAGTGCTTGAGTGAAAACATATCTTGAGTAACTTTGATTTTAGAAGTCATCTAATTTGTGGAGTCCTGCTATAAATGCAAAATACATAGTACACATTTTTCAAAATATGTGACAAATAGGAATCTATATTAAAGTACAAAAGGAACTTATTTCAGCTTTTTTTTTTTTTTTTACCTTTCCATAAATGCTAGATGGAAGAAGCCATACAGTCCATGCTGGTCACATTTCCAAATATTTAATCAACATTAACAGCCGTCTCATTCACAGTCAACCTCCGGTAGGCTTCTTAGCGTTGAACTGATTCATTATGTATGCCACGGCCAAATGTTAGCAACTGGGTAAATTGTAAAACCTTAATAGAGTCCATACCTCCAGCAAACAATCTTTCCCAATAGCCAAGGGTCCAGAACCTCAGTAAGAAGCAAAGTGTGGAACAAGGGGCTGGTTTTTACCAGACTAGTTGTAATGTGACTAAATGTAAAAACACTTTAAGGGGCAAGAATAATGGTATCAAACTCTGTATCTGTTATAGCTGTTTTACAACTTTGTGTGGTGGTGTCAAATAATGACATAATGTATAATATTTGTTACATTTACCACATTTTGTAGAATAACAATGTTCTGTCTGTCTAAGCTGGCTTGTTTCACCTTGACAGTAAGTACACAGTAAAAATGCTCTACAGAACTATAGTTTATATTGAGACCTGTCAAGATAGTTATGTTTTTTCAACACCTTTCACCTATATGTATGCATCGTATGCAGAGGACATCTTTGAAGTTAACTAAAAACTTTCAATTGCACAGAAATGCATAAAGTATACATTTATTACCACCTTTTTAATTTCTCTGTTATACAGTTGTCATCAAAGGTTTCCCAAACTGTCCTTAAATCCTTTTGGATTAACTTAATCTGTTCATATAAAGAACCTAAATTTCAAGATAGTTTTTTTTTTTTCCAGATTTGAAATGTGCTGGTCAGCAGTTAACACCTAGGCTTCTCTGCACTACAGTGAAGTCAGATTTTCAGTATGGTGACATGTCAAAACACAAACGGGAAAATCCCCACTGATAAAGGCCTTGAGTAATGCATGTTATCATTGCTATTAGCACAGGATGCAAAAGTTATTTGGACAGGAAAAGAGAAAGTACAAATAACAAGCACATGGCACTTTATTCCAAACAGGAGTGGGTTTCTTTTCCCTTGGGGCACAGTGCAAGTTAGAATCATAATTTTGTTTAGTCTATAACTAAAACTCATGCCCTGCTTCGGAGTCTGTGTACGAAAAGGGTGATGAGATTGTTTAGGAGTTCTAATACTAAACTGATCTGGTTTAGGATTTCTTTGTGGTGGGGGTTTTACCTGAGAGCGGCATAATTCCAATGTGATGAATGAGACCACTGTTATCGGTTGATTGCCAGGCTCTACTCCCTGTTCCCTATCGAGTATGTGATTGCCCATCTCCCATGAGGCCGCTGCTTTCCTAATCTTCTTAGTAATAATAGCCTCATCTGAGCCACACATCCACCCATTTCCAGACATTAAGGAACACAACCTATTATGCTGATCTCAACTTAGAATTGTTTCAGACTTGGAAAAAATGGATAAAATGCATCAGTAACGCATTAAAGAACGTCTAGGTTGAGTTGAAACAAACTGAGGAGGCACTTGTTTTGATCAGCAAAACTGTCACGACATGCTGCATGCTGGAGTGGGTCGAGTCGATGTATAATTTTCTTTATGATGAAAGAGTGGGGTGAATTCCAGAACCGGCTGTGGAAGAGGTTGTTTCGACTGCTTTCAGATTTGGTTTGAAGATGATAGCTGGTTTATCTGGGGTGCCTTCCAGGTCATTTGCAGTAATTTTAGAAGTGTCTCTCGTCCTCAACGTGGTTTTTCCCCCCAATGCACATGTTTCTGGTGTTTATAAATTAAAGCACACATTGCTCCATGTGAAGAAAATTGACCATAAAAGACACCCTCATTAAGCAAGAGCCCAGTCTGCTTCTTGAACTTATCTGCATTTATACATATAGAAAATAGGTATGGGTGATTTAGACTTAAACATTTTATCACAATACTTTGTGGTACTATTATGATAATGATAAAAGAGATGATAAGAAATATTTTTTTACTTCTTTTTTACATTTACTGTATGGCTTTCACTGCCCCACAAACACTGATAATGCTCTTGAAAAACATAACTACTTGTAATATGCATCTTTAGGACTCTAGTTGTATGCATAAATCACACTTTTTATCATGACAGGAAATTCATCACTATAAATGATAAATAATACGACAAATGCCCACTACTAATAAAAAATATTTTTATTTTGCTAGATGTTTGGGGACATACAATCTGAGCCTCCAGTTTTCTTGACCACATTTACAGCAACCAAGCTCTTTCATATAAAGTTGTTTAATTCACCCTAATTTGATGCAATAATTTCCTATGTGAAAAATAGCTTTTGAAGTTGAAAGCTTCTCGTTTAGGACAGAAGTGTTTATTTATATATTGCTGTACTCTAAAATCAAGAGTTGGATGGATTTCCTTTGGCAATAATTGAGCAGGTTTCCTGTATTCTGGCTTACAAACAGCTGTTGAAATATACATGGCGTAATAAAACAACGCGAACCAGTGTTCAATTTATGAGAGTGGAAAATGCTTTTGATGGAGGCATGCAGAGGAAGCAGATGTTACAAAGCTAAATATTGATCTTGGTTTGGGTGTGTCCTGGAAATGTGCAGCATCCTTTGGAAACTAGAGCAAGCGGTTCAGAAAAAAATTTACATAATATGAACGATAAGCCTTGACAAGTGAGTATTTTGATGCTGTGGGTTTGAAGGAAAAATAGATTTTAGAGCCATAAGTTGTTGTTTCCATGACAAAATAATGTTTTTGAGTCACTCGGTCAGTCTGTTTGTAACAACACTGACTTAAAGCTGGGCACTCTGTAAGGGTATAAACATAAAAATATGTTTTTAATGGGTCAAAGTGATGTGTGACCACTTTTTGGCAACACAGAAAAAGAATGAAATAATCACTTTTGTTCCTAAGATCATCTTTGCAAAAAGTGTCCAGTTCTTTTTCTCTCTAATTCAGGTAAAATGCTTGTAGCCCATTTAGGATTTATCCGTGTAGTGGGTTTGAGGTGAGACTTCCTCCTCAATCGACTCCTTGGGAAGCTCCCCCAAATTCTTGAATGGATTTTGCTTGATAATCCTCTCAATGTTGCGGTTCTCCCTGTTGCTGGTGCATCTTTTCCTACCACATTTTTCCTTACACTCAACTGTCTATGAATATGCTTGGATACATAACTCTTTGAACATTCAGCTTATTTCACAAAGACCTTTTCCCCTCCTGATGCCTGTCCTCTGGACATCTGGACATACATAGGATCAGGCAACCATAGCAAGTGTTTTGAGTTAATTAGCTGATTAGGGTGTGATGCAATGAGTTTCCAATATTTCACTCTTTCAATGGTCTAAATCGGAGAATTTTTTTATTTTTTTTTACTATCTGTAACCTGTAAATCATCAAAAATGACAAGAAATATAAGTTTGAAATAGTTCACTTAGTGTTATGATTCTATATATAAAAAATTCCCTTTGTGAAACAAGTGACAAAATACTGCACTTTTTAAGGATATACATTTTATTTAGATATACCTTTGGTATATGCTAAATGTACATGCTTTGAGTTGTTTCTTTTTGATTGTTCAACATTTTTGATGCAAGTGATCTCACTAGTTTGGGACTGTCATAAAAAAGCAAAGCATCTGGTGTTCTTGTCAGTCTAATGAAGAGGTAATGACAGCCTACAGAACAGATAAAAGACATGTTAAGAGTATACTGTAACTCGATTCTCTTTTGTTGAAGCACAATAAATCAGTGTTTAATTGTTGCACAGCTGGATTCAGGTTTAATTATAAGTGCTGTCAAGGAGAAAGAGCAGCTGAAAGATTTGTCATAGTGCAGTTAAAAAGTTTTCTTTCACAGTTGCTATTCTGTGGAAGCATAATCCTTAGAAAACATCTGACATATATTGGAACCTCATACTCCATTCAGTGTGAACACCTGGAGAAAATGTATGTTGTGTTCGCTGATTCCTTCAGGAGAAAATGAAAAGGAAGCAGAAGAATGATGGCAAATGATTATGTTTGCTGTCTTTTAATAAATATACTTCCACACAGGTTCAAAGGGACTTGTTTAACTGCACAGCTTCCTCAGATGCTGTAGTTGAGTATCAAAGAGTGGTGGTGGCCCACAAGGTTTACATTTTCTCCTTTCTAAGTCTTTAAATGAAGCACATTGCACCAGTCACTTGCACTGGTCTGTGTAATTGCTTTGGTCTGATTTTGTTGCTTTTCAAGTTTTTCTTTGAAAAACTTCCTTTCAGTCAAAGGAAGTAGATGAGAAAAAAAAACACACTAAACTGATGCCTGAGTCAGTCCAACAGTATCCTTAGTTATTGTCACGTAAAATGAAGTTCTAACCTTTAAAAGTATACACTATATATATAGTTGTATGTAGTAGTCCTGGATCTTCTCTTATACTCACCTTAGTTTACCCTAAAAGCTTTTCTGTGCCTTTTACAACCTTTGAAATGAATGTCTAGGAGATGTAACAGAATGCATAAAATAAATCGAGCAACCAATAACCTAAAACTTCTGAACAAAACCTAGCTCTGCATAAAAGTGATTTAACTTTCAGTTCAGGATTTCACACATAACTTAAAAGGCAAAGCAATACACTTTAGGGTCTCTAAGGCTAAAAGAACAACAACAACAAGAAAAACTAATTCTGACTGAAAATAATACTTCTTATTTATAAAATCACCAAAAGTACAATGCCTAATCTCCCCGACTTACATGAAACAGGAAGGAACTAGCTTCTTCTTTGATTTTATTGGTGGTTGTCGAACAGTTTATTACCACCACTTTCTGAATTGGAGTGTGAACCAATGGCAGTCCACTGAGAAGGAGTTAATGATTTCAGCTGTGCATCAAGGTGCCCCAGCAGACCTGCAAACAAACAGAACAGCAGAAAAAACCTCTCTAGAGACAGTTTCTCGAAATCAGTAGATGTAGCGGTGCTCTAGGCCATATTTTGGATAATTACCCTTTTAAAAGACATAATAACTTCCCATTATCAAGATTTTTTTAAATAATTTTTTACATTCCCAAAGGGGAAAAAAGCCCACATCATTATGGATCCTCTCTCATATTTCCAATTGTTTTAAACTTTGTAATTACTCCTATGTAGATACAATCCGGTTTAAGGAAGTAGTTATATTTTTTAGGCATTACCTGACTTAAAAAGGTCGCCACACATCTGCTGTGTTCTCTCTCTCATCTTGGAGAGTGCTTAAGAGAAATGGGGCCTTGTGACACATCCTCTTTGTGCTTCAGGGAAACAGGAATTGATAGATTGCTTAAGCGGTAAAGAATGGAAGATTAATTTATTTAAGGCTTTTTTACAGATCTTTCACAGTCAGTATATATTACCCTGTGACCTGTGCCCTCATTTGAAACTTGTTTTGCAACAGACCATCAGAACAGCCTATGAGTCCAATTAAAGCCTTAAGAGAGTCAGAGAGTTGCCTTTTTTATTTTAGTTTTGCTGCATAATTCCCAATAGCACAGTTGGTTGGGCTATTCATTCTCAACTCCAGAGAAATTACCTTCAACACCAGCAGACTGCCTTGAATCTAAAGGTTTGTGTTCTCTCCTTTCATTGGGATTTGAAGAGAAACATTTCATCTGAAATGAAATGCTGTTTGGTAAATAATTTATTGCCACCATGTGAACAAATCCAACAAACATACCTTTTTTTGTGGATATGAGTGACATTGGTTGTGTGTCACATAGTCGCACAGAGACTAAATCCTTAAATCTCCAGGTATCAGATGAAAACATATTTGTGCATTTTACCCGAGAAGTTGGATGATAAAGGTTTTGATCTGTGCATTGCTTTGAAACAATGTGCAGAAGAAAAAAATACATGCTACACTTGGAGTTCTCTTTGTTCAGTCTTCCAAATAAGAACATCTCTACGTAACAACATTGCAGAATACATTAGATATGGTTGCATCGATAATATCACTAATCAAATTTTGCAGCTTCTCACGCACTAAGACTTCAGATGGTAAACTTTAACTCTAACTTCACAGTGTAAACAAATTTTTCTCTCCTGATTGGATATACAAGAATAGAATAAATCTTTTTGTCCACCAGAGTGGAAAATTGCCTTTTGCTCAGCAACACACGGGACAAACTGACAAGAATTTTAAAAGGGACCATGCACACTGATCACTGGGTGCACTGAAAGACTTAAATGAAGCTGTTTGTGTTTCATTTACAGTGTCTGTCAAAGAGCTGGTGAAGACCTGCTGTGAGACCGGGGAGAAATGGGCTTCGGCTAATGGCCACTGCAGCAACATGAAGCCACCCACGGATGATAGGCGCACCATTTGCTGGTGAGCTCATTATGTAACGTAGAAGCACTGAACCTGGAAACAAGGTGATGTAATGGAAAAAAAAATTTGCCTTTCAGAAGTATTGCATTACTATACCAGTCAGTTTAGTTTTGCTTTTATTATTTTGCTGGCTTTCAAGTTTCTCTTAATTAAACTTCTGGAAACTTGAAGCCGCAATTCATTCATCTCTGTGGCAACCCTCGGGAGGACAGTTTCTGCTCCTGGATGGCCACGGTTGCATTCTAGAAACGGCCGCAGTCGTTTCTCATGTGCACCTCTCTCTGTCAGGACCGCCAAACAACAGTGCTGTCTCGGCTCTCTGAAAGAACGGCAGTGCTTGGCGGGAATTGAGGCAGCCAGAGCAGGAAGCTTCTGTAGAGAGGACGCCAGCAGTAAATGCGGGACGGATTCCTACAAGGCAAGTATCCAGGAACAGGTGCCAGGGCAAAAGTCTCAACAAATCCCATAATAACAAACTTCCCTAAAGTAATAAAACATATAATTATAACCTCTGTGTAAGTAGTCACAAGATTCCCGAACCCACTCCTCTAACATTTCTTGATGTACCTCATGACCTCATATTATTCAGCTTATTGATGCTGTATTTATTAAGCTGTTTATCAAAACTACAAATTACCCTGAAATGGTTTCTGGTAACACAGAACTATAAATTTGGGTTTCAAATCAGAATATGTTCTCTGCATCATAAAATACAATCCTTGAATGGACATACTTTTATTAAGCGATATGAACAAGCACTAACACAGCATTTAGAAGTCCTTTACAAGTGGAAGTAAATGTATCAAAACTTAAACTCAGTTTTTTAACTACTTTGTAAAAAGAAAATGAAATAAATGTCAAGTCAGTCAGAACATGAACGGAACATGGCTTTAAATAAATAATGTTCCTAGACATGAGAGATCAGGCAACACTACAGCTTTGAAAGTATTATTACTACTACTACTACTACTCTAACCAATAATACCAAACTCTTTCAGTAATGAGTCAAAAAACCTTGAAAAGATGCCTACTTTTCTGGATTTGTTTAACAGCAAAGTTTTTGACAAGATCTCTGAAGTCCAGTGCCAGAGTCAAATGATTCAGCTGTTCCTGTTCCAGATCTGTGTCTATTTTTTTACTATTTTAAGCTTAGAGGATGATCACTCACCACTTGAGAGGGAATGTCAGGTAAAGCCTGAATGAAATGCACACATTTGGAAAGATGTACTGTAGGTTTTTTTTTCTATAATTTGCTGTAAAAGCAAAATGGAACAAATGTAATGCCTTTACCATGAATACAATGGGCAATCGCTTCCCCATACTCCAGCTCCATGTCAGCTGAATATTTAAAGTGGAGATGAATGGCTTTGTTTCTTCGCTCTAGTACTGTGATATTAGAGAAGTTGTTCAGGAAGCCAAATGTGTTCTTGAGGTCATCATGTGGAGCGTACCTGTGATCAGTTTCTATCAACAACCACCACAAAAAAAATAATAAATAAAACCCTCTGGTGAAGAATTTTCATTGAGCTGATAATTCAAAATCTCAGGCGATGCTTTTTCCTAAAATGTTTTGGTATTTTTTTTGGTGTTTGAATGACTTGTGAAACTGTTGGAGACAGCCACTTGGCTTGAGACTCAGAGTTATTAAGCTGATCTCTCAGTCCCACAAGGATCTCTCCAAATCCATAGCTTTACTCAGGTCCAGTTCGACAGCCTGCAAGGCAACTCTTTCTTTTTCAAAGCGCTAGAGAATGCAACACCACATTGTGCACATGAAGGTTGTTTCAAGCCTGCCCATTTTTTTTTTTAATATATGATCTTGCTTCATTTCTAGTTGCTGCATTTTGATTAGTGTCATTTCCAAAATGCTCTAACAATTTTTTAATGTTTGCATAGTTAAATGTGGCATCTGCATGTACAGGCCATCTAGTGTTGCAAAGCGGCTTCTGTGTTTCACTGTGCTTGTTTTCAATCGGCTGCAGTTCATCTGTCACCACCTTCCACCTTGGTGTTGAATTGGAGCAGAAGTTAAATAGGTTACACACAAACTGGGGAAAAAAAAATCAGTTGTCTCAAAACATCAGTAAACATTAACTCAAACCAAACTCGCGGTGTGTGCAGCAAACATGTTTAGGAGGTTGATTTTGTTAATGCATTCTTTATACCCCAGGCATGTTGGCAGCATTATCATACCATTGCCCCCAGCAGTTTGCAATGTCAATCATAATCTCTTCCAAAACCTTGAGTACAGACGTTCAATTAGTAGGAACTTCACAAAGTGATCCTGAGACTGTCTTTCAGGTGACATATAGGATAAATAGAAGCTGATCAACATGTGCCACATCTGGCATTGACTGAGAAGTGTTTCTACATTTTTGCTTCACTTGAATACAAGTCTTCTAAATAAACTCCTCATGTATTTTGGAAGATAGATATGAAGGTGTTCCTGCACTTGCATTTCCATAAAGAATCAAGCTACTGACTAACTCCAGAATACCCATGTGATCCCAGCTATCAGTCCTGCCAAAAACATCATTACGGGGGTCTGTACAAGCCAGTCTTCTCTTTGCTAGAAATTTGACAATAGACAATATTCTTCTAAACAGTTTATTGTCTGTGTCTGTTTCACAAATAATGAAATTGTGGAAAAGGGGTCATTTACTGCTTTTTTGACATGTAGAAAAACTTAAATCCACATTTTCCCACATTGGAACCATAGACTTCCAGCACTTCTTTGGATCATTTTGTGATAAACAAATCATGCAAACTACATGCAGAAACACTCCAAGCCTGTTTGCTGTACGGCAACGCACCGTGCAGCCTGCTCTGTATTTCATGATCTATAATACTTAACATCTTCAACTGATTATCATGCATTAATTTCTCCCAAATTCCCAAACCTTTGTTTTTGATTTCAAATCCTGAAAAAGTCCAGAGAGCTGCCAAGTGAGCCGCATTTTAAAGAATTTCTTCAGAAGGCAAAGTTTATTCTGAGACAATCATTGTGCAAATTAAAACAGATTTTTTTTTTTGTTGAATTGAATGCAGAATGGCAACTACATATTGGGGGAAGATACATAATCAAGAAATATAGAAAAATTATCCCCAGGTAACCATAAATGTCACATTATGCATATTGCCTTGTTAGCTGGGGAGCATCTTCAAAAAGAACTGAGCAATTAGCAACCATTAAAATGAACACATCAGGAAACACTTTGCCACAGCAGGAGGAAAGGAAGATTCCTAATGAGGCCAAATGATGGAGAGGTGTGGTTAACACAGAGAAGCTGGGTCAAATGAATGCTGTATCAGCTATAAAGTAAATTTAGAGACAGAGACAGATTGAAATCAGTCATTATCAACACAAAGCTTTGGGAACCAATATGTTTTCATGCTTCTAAAAACAGGATCTGTCAGTAACTCACCATGTCCAGAAAATTTAAGTCTCAATAATCAAATATTGCTGTTCAGTTCAGTTTTGTTGTTATTAATATCCCAAGGGGAAATAGGTTTTAGGGAATTAGATATTTTGTGATTCAAAGAGAAAAATGGAGAATCCAAATGCAGAATGCTGGAGTCAGATCGATCTGACTCCAGTAGGCAGGCGGGCAGTTCCACAGAATTTATAACAAGGAGTTTAATAAAACCAGGACCCTGAAATAAAATATTAATAGAGCAATATTTATAAATGTCAATTGTGAGGTGTAAAGGCAAAACCCTGGAATACACTTAGGCAGTTCAAAACATATTTAGGGGGAAGCAGGAAATTTATGATGAAAAGCTACAGTCATAATAAACACGATTTGGCAAACTATGACAGAAAGCTGGTCCCTTTGTGGCCGACCACTTGCTGCCCAGAATTTAATGATTGCCATGATAAACATCTCATTAAAAATGTGGCGCATCAATGCAACATTTTATAAACATGACTGCGTGTGTTTGTGGTCTGTTCAGAAGTTTGAACACTCAGACACAGAAGTCCATAAAAGAGATCCAGCCTATCTATTGTGTTATTAAAGGAAGATTTTTTAATTTAGCATACAAAATGGATCACAAGTCTTAATGCATTAGCTGAAATATTTCTACGATTTTTGTGTGTAAATAGCTTTAAAAAAAAAATAAAAATATGAACACTGCATGATTAAAGCCTGGTTTGTGTGAACTTCAGGAGTGCTGCAGTTGCTGCTTTCTCGGGCTGCAGCTCCACAGAGCTGGTCATCGCTGTGAAGCTCACCAGTACCTGGGTCTCCACTGCCAGCATGTTTCTCTAAACTGTTGCAAGCAGGCTGAGGGGACACAAACTATCAGAGACAGGCCTGCTCTGGACCCAGTTCTGCTCCCAGTAAAAGGTAATGCAAGCTAACAAACGTAATGATGCAAAGTCTTAAAAGCAGCCTAAAGTACGGTGTTCTACTTATAGGGAAGAATAACAAATTAACCTTAAAATGGTTGTTAAAATGAATCACTGTTGCACAGTCCTTTCACCCTGCTGCACCTAATAGCCTCGCTCACCCTGTGAGCTGTAATTCTTAGAGATCTGCCGCCTCCTGGGCTGCTGGGCCTTGTATTCAGTGCTTTTCCAGTAACCTACTGTATTTTGTTGGAGGTTGAGCAGCTGTAAATTGAGTTGGCTTAAGCAAGCTGAAAATTTTGGCTCATCTCATATTCAAAGTGAAACATTTTCTGCCTTGTGGTCAAGGGTGATAAGGAATATTTCACTGAGAGGATAGTTTGGATTTATTATTCATGCCAAAAGTTTTGCTCACCCAGCAGCAAGTTGATTTATGAAGGAATCAGAGAGGGAGCAACAAGTTTTGGAGCAAACTGCTCTCATTATTGCTGTGGAGCTTACATTGGATGTGAATTGTTTTGAATTTGTTTGCTCTATTCTGTAAAAAGTAAAGTATAAAATACAATATTAAATATAATAGAAAAACTATCTCTCTCTGTTTGTAATATAATATTTTCTGGTTCATTATGTTTTTGGACAATTAGACAGAAGGAAAACCTGCATTTAAAAAGGTTCCCCACAGCCTTGACATTCGGGTGATATGTGTGGCTTGCAGAGACCCAACTACATAGATAAACTAGTGTTTTTTAATGAAAGTAAGAACTTTGAACAGAACAGAAGCAGTAACTTTGAAGAATAATAAATGAAGGGAACTGAATAGAATATGGTAAGTAACACCAAACACCTGCAGGTTTAGAACAGCCTGTCATGATCTGCCACCATCAAACTCCTGAACCAAAGACAGTATCTGAAGCATCCTGCCTTGGATAGGGAGAAGAAAGGAATAGACTCAGACTGGGTTTTGCATTATATTGTGAAATAAAGACAAAGTCTGGAGGAAGACTTTATCCTACAGAATCCAAGCTGCTTGAGGTCCAGTGTGAAAAGTCTATAGTCGGTGATGACAACTGAAGATCCATGCTTTTGTTGGTTCACTATGTTTGATCAAACCCAAAGTCAGAAGAGCTCTTTAGAAGAAAATCTTAAAATACTTTTGCTGATGAGCTTTATGGAGATGCTGATCCCAGCAGGACTTTGCACCTGCCCACACTGCCAATGACCATGATATCATTTTGCTTCAATGGCCAGCAAACTTGTCTGACCTGAGCCCCATGGAGAATCTATGAAGTGGGGAGATAAAGACCAGATAAAGCAGACAAGAGACAACACATCCAAAAATACGGAAGAGCTGAAGGCTACTATTCAAGCAATCTGGGCTTCCTTAACACCTGATCATCACTATTCTGCCATGATTAGATGAGGTGGTGAGGAAGACGCTGAGGACCCAGGTTGGAATGAAGAAGTGATGATTTTATGATCCAAAAACACAATAATCCAGGCAGCACAGATAAGTGGAAGGCTAATGCTCACAACTGGTAGCAACTGGAAATACATACAACTGAAGACTGACAAGACGACTTGACACAACCAGATGGCTAGACCAGACCGATTAGACAAGACAGACTCGACAAAGACCCGACAAGGAACAAGGAACACAGGTGGGATTAAATACACAGAGGATAATCAGGGAACGAGACACAGCTGGGAACAATCAAGGGGTGGACAGGTCAACACGGAGACTCAATAAACACAGAAACCTAAAATAAACACAAAGAAAACTCAAATTCTCATATACATCACTGTTTTAATAAAGGGATTTATGCAAAACAAACTCCCAGTATGAAGTTCTACTACTGAACAGTGCATAGAAATACTTTTCAGGAGGCCATCACTTTTGGATAAAAAAAATTCCTTTTTTCATTTTTTATTTTCTCA
Organism: Brachyrhaphis terrabensis; assembly: GCA_903067065.1. Taxonomy (NCBI): domain Eukaryota; kingdom Metazoa; phylum Chordata; class Actinopteri; order Cyprinodontiformes; family Poeciliidae; genus Brachyrhaphis; species Brachyrhaphis terrabensis. The sequence goes on from CAEGAG010136299.1 coordinate 18,784, forward strand.
GAAGCTGAATCTTAGGTTTTTTATTAGCTGTAAGCCATGATCATCAAAATGAACCTAAATAAACACTTCAAATCCATAACTCTGTATAATGAAGCTGTGTGTCACATATAATATGTTTCTTTCTGAATTGAAATACTGAATTAAAATGTCCTTTCAACGATACTCTAAATTACTGAGGTGCACCTATATGTTCTGAAAGGCCACTCAAACATTAATTATCCTTGTGCTTCAGTCTCAGACAGCCCATATCCTAAAGAGGCCTTCTCCATCGGCGAGGAGCGGGATGGTGAGAATGCCGTTGAGGGATCCATTAAGGACATGGATGAGTGCCTGATACATGAGGGCACCATCTGCCACCAGAGATGCATCAACACGCCCGGCTCTTTCCGCTGCGAGTGCTACCCCGGCTACGTGCTGCAGGGGGACGCTTTCTCTTGTGTGCAAGGTAAAACGAAGACTACAAGTCATGGTTTGTCTCTGACATTTTCCAGTGGCGCAGACACACAAAGCGGGAGCAGCCTTCTGTGTCATTTACGCTTTAAAGTGAGATTTACAGCCCAGCTCGTATGCATGTCAGAAAGACCCCATCTGTCAATGTGTTTTATTTTTCTGACCTATTTGGTTTCCTTCCTTTCTGCAGGGCCTAATAGCAATTATTCTATTTTTATACTTCCATCCTGTTCCTGGATCTGACTCACATCTTTTTCTGCTGTCAAAAGGCATTTCAACACTGTTTAATTTTTTTTTTCTTCTTCTTCTCATTTTTGTTCTCACTTCTTACTGAAGCCAAAAAAATTGACGTGTCTGCTCGGATGAACAGTTAAGAGGTATTTTCAGCTACTTTGCAACAGAGCAGACTTTAATCAGCTACACAAGCCTGTCTCAACAGGATACTAATGCCAGAGCTCTCAGCAAATTACAGTGAGGTATGGAGCTTACTAATAAACCCAAATGTTTGTCTGAAGGCAGTGTTTATTCCTGTTTCACCTCCATTGGTGTGACAACTTCCATCCACAGCCACTTGTCTCACATTATTGGATTTAAATGCAATTATTTGACAAGTCTGTAACTAAGACCGCAGTACAGGACAGAGGGTTGGGATTAGTGATTGCAATTATGTTTATTTCTCTTTTTCTGTCTTTACTCATGTTTGTGCAGAGAGGACGGATGAGGAGAACAGACTGAAGGAGTTTCATCAGGCAGCAGTGGAAACCACCTCCCCACTTCCACCTCCCACCCAGCCTTCTGTCCCACTCAACCCCTGTGAAGGTTAGACATTTGACTTAATTACAGAAGGAGCAGCTCACAATGAGCAATTTTGTCATTTTGAAACTAAATAAATACGTTCAGCCGAGGTGCCTGCGCGGGTTTCCATAAAATGATTCTTTCCATAAAGTGTAAAAAACACAAATCAAATACAGTGACTTGCGAAAGTGTATATAACTTTATTGCATTTTGTCTTATTGCAGCCACATACTTCAATTTTTATTCAGTACTTTGCATTTTAACTTTTATAAACAATCTTTTTTTAAACATATTTGTTAAAACTGTCATTATGTTGTGAAAGCATAACATGAGAAAGATAATATTTGAAACATTTGAACCCCTCTACTTCTTTGCTGAAGAAGCACATTGCCAGAATAACATGCTGCCACCTTCATGGTTCACAATGGGAATGGTCAGGGAAAGAAGCAGTGTTAGTTCTTTTGCCACACATTTGTTCTTTGCATGTAGGTAAAAGTTCTCCTCCTAAATGTGGCAGATTGCAAACAAAAGTTTTATTACTTTGTTACACCATGGGGGTATAGTGTCTGTTAAATGATTTTGAACTCTGGATCTCTACAGCGCTTCCAGAGTTATCTCTCAACTACTAGTCTCACCTTGGTGAGTTGGCTTATTTGTGCTAAACTATTTTAATTGATAGATTATGGATTGAACAATATATATTTTTTAGATGTTTTAGAACCTTAGACAGGGCTATGTTATTAAACAGAACTTTATTTCTGACATGCCAGACATTTTCCTTGATTCTGTGCATTCACCTATGGTCCTTTGAAAACCTACAGTCACAAGCAGACTCCATTTAGTAGTACAGGTACTTTTCAAGGCAGTTAGTTGTTACTTTAGTGAGGGGTCATACCAGACGTTCACATTGTGCACACTTGGTTTTGGTCATCCACACAAAATCCCAATGAAATATGCTGATGTTTGTGGTTGTACTGTGACAAAATGGTAAAAAAAACCTCAAGGGTAATACTACTTTTTTAGATACTTGCCCTTATTTAGGCTCTATAGTGACATCATGGTCATAGGTTAGTCCCAGTGTGGACCAAGCGTTGGAATATCAAAACATGTTGTTATTATTAGTTAGCTTGTTAAGCTAGTATACCTTGATGTTGCTTTAGCAGTGTAAGTGAACTGGTGAAGCTTTCTAAGCTCCTGCAAAGGCTCTTGTGTGTTTGATTGCACCAAAATTGCTGTGTAAGCTAATGACACAAAATATTTCAATATTTTTAAGGAAACATCATCTGTGAGCAACAGTGCACCCCAGTGGAAGGAAGGCCACAGTGCTCCTGCTCCTTAGGCTTCTCTCTCAGAGCAGATGGACGTTCATGCGACGGTAATGAGCATAAATGTCATAATAATGCAGAAAGTATTTCCATTTGGAAATATGTAGTGACAGAAGTGAAGAGTAGATTGAAAATTATCCCATACCCCGGTCTTCAGAGGAATTTTGTTTCCAGCTGGTGAAGCTTTCCTGCAGAGACTGTCTGACCCTGATTTGTCTCTTTCACTCATCAGTGCCTTATGATTTGCTGAGGAGATACAGCTCTAATCCCCTGTGGGAGAAGTTTTCATCTTGTTCCTGAACTGTCTATAATTGATGGATTATTCCAACTTTCCAGGCATCATCAAAGTCTATCTCAAGATCAGCTATATATAGCCATTATATTCCACCAAAAATAATGGCGGACAGAGACTGATCATCTCCTGATCAATGAACTGGTGTAACTGAATTTGGGTTGCTGGCTGCTTCATGCGGACACACCTCAAACATACCCACTATTTTTTTTCAGTCAAAAACATTCACTTTATTGTCCTTAGGCCCCTTTATAAATACTTGGTTATGCTCATTGTCCCTTTGGACAGACCCATTGGTGTCCAAGTTCTTTGGTTGATGTCTTGAGGATGTTCTTTCAACACAGTGGAACCTCTTAGGCAGCAGTGGGCTTGAAGTGTTACTGTAAAATACATTCACATGTGTGGATCCAATTAACTCAAATTTTTAATTCCTCTGGTCAGAGGAAACCAAACCTTTGGAAAACATGCAAACATATGTTGGAGAGCTAATGCTGTGTATCGACCTGAACAAAAATATCTATCAAGTAATTTTGGAAGAAAACCTGTCCTTGACAGGAGCGGAAGTTCACCCTGCAGCCAGACAACAACCCTACACATACAACCAGAGCTTTTTTTAGAGACTGCTTTAGATCAAACCATGTCAATTTGTCAGAATAAATATAAAATCATCCATCCAGTCATCCATGCACTGTGATACACTATCTTAGCAACCATTATTCTCCTCTCCGAATAATGGTGGAAAGAAACCAAACATCTCCTGAACAATGAAGTGTCTGTCCAAGCTGTCTCTTAGGTCAAACTTATAATATTTAAGCTATAACCACAGTTCCGTCTGCTGCTTCACATCAGCTGGCTCCGGCTCCAGAGAGTGGCTCCGGGTGGTGACAAATTTCTTATTGTATGAATGTTATTCTCAGTTTCTTTGTCTTCTATCTCTCTGCTGAAGGAGGCTCTGACTTGTCTCTTTAATCTGTTTCTAACTGCCGACTGTCACATTCAGAACATTCAGTTGTTGACATTTATTGTACATCTTCTTGTCTGCTTTCTCTAAATCTTTTTACTTGTCCTTGCGTTCTATTCGCCTGTCATTGTTTGTATCCTGAAGCGTCTTGATTCTTTTCTGCAGACGTGGATGAGTGTTTGTCTGCACATGGCTGCCAGCTTAACGAGCGCTGCGTGAACACAAGGGGGAGTTATGTCTGTCAGAGACTGATCACCTGCCTGCCTGGATACCAAATCAGCAACGACATTTGTGAAGCTACTCTTCACTTTATCAGCACTGAGCTGTATCAGTGGGCTCACTTCCACCCACTGTGACCATTTTACCAAGGGAGGGATTTTGTATAGCTGGATGTTCACAATGTCAGGAAGGTGCATTGTTCAAGAATAATCTGCTGTACCTCCCCTAGGAGTTTGGCATTGCACATTAAACAAACCCTCAGCCCCTCAAATATACAAATTTGATATTTGTATATTTGACAATATACTGACATTTAACTTAAAATGTCAGCCCACACAAGAAAGCATAACAATGACCTTTTTTTTTTACCGCCTCAATTGTTATTGTTTGCTATTAACTCTTAAAAGGCTTGCCTGTGTGGTCATTGTGGGCAGCACCCAACCTTGAGATTGCAATAGTAATCCTCCCAATGCGTCTCATTATTTCCATGCTCCATAAATTGGGACCTTTCAGAAGTCTCATTCCCAAAGCTGCAGCAGTGTTCATGAGAAAAGGGTCTTCATGATGAGGGAGTTTCAGATGGACTATGAGGACTATTTTCTGCCGTACATGGGGTTCAATGGTTCAGGCTCATGGATGCAGCTAATCCTCACTCCTAATGGAGGTTGATTCTTATAACAAGTCCTCTGTGGTTATTTGTTATCTTTGAACAACTGGCAAAAACAGGCACTGCAAAATAAAAATTCTCTACTCAAACTACTCAAGGGATTTTGTTACGGGTGCTATTGAAATATAAGGTCTTAAAGTTCCTTTTATGTACCAGCACAAAGTCAAGCCCAGTCTCTGCTTTAAATGGAAGAGTTCAAGTTTCTTTATTTCTTGTTTATGAGTATTAAATAAGACAGAGAGTGAAAAATACAGAAGGACAAAATATTTTTGGGTTGAGCCACAGACTTGAGTATGTAGGTTGAGCCCTTAAAAAATGTGTCAGCAACTCTGCTCAGTGGACTTCAAATCCAAATACTATATGGATCAGCTTGGCAGAACAAGATGGTCATTAGCAGGGTGAGTGTGACAACTTTTTAAATTTAAAGGGAAACAAACACGCTTTCCTGCAGTATGAGATTTATTGTCAATAAGCATTGTTACAACAAAGAAACAATTGACTGAACACAAATGTCATCATGTGTTGTCTAATAAGGAAATGTGTGTATTGCATGATGTTTAAACTGCTTTTCCTGTTATATACTGGATTATTTAGAGACACATACCAAGGTTATACTCTTTTGCTACATTGGAGGTTTTTTCTACATCAAATTCAAACTCTTCTATGTATTTAAGAAGATTATCTCAATGCATTGTTAACAATGCATCAGAAAGATACATTTGTCTTAAACATTGGGGTCATATTTTATTATTGTATGCCCTGCTCTTTGAACATTTGTGTTATGGGTAAAAGGATTAGAACAGAGGTAAATTTATTCAAATATTACAAACCTGTGTTTCATTATTTTACTCAGTTTGCCTGTTCTCTGTGAGGGAAGTTGCTGTTCTCTTACTCATTTTTAACTTGTTTTTTTTTTTTTTGTTCTTAGAATCATGTTCATGCCAACTGAAAAGTGTACAGTCCCACTCTCCTGCTCCTAAAAACTAACCTTATCTGTGAAGGCCTGTCTGCTGCAGGCTTGCAGCTAATGGGCTTCTTTTCAGCTGCTACTGTGCCAAAATCCTGCAAACCCGCTAGAAACCAAAGCAAAATCATAATAACTTTTTTATCCTCAAAGATTTCAAAGATTCATTTTATACATTGACAGCAGATGGACAGGATTGATTTAGAAAACATAAACCTTTCAGGATACAGGTGGTGGATAATTCTGGAGGAGGGTTTTGCATTTATCAGTGTCACACAGTTAGGATTAGGAATGATGCATAGGTCCACTGTTGTTTTTACTTATAAGCAGTATTCATCAAATAATAATAGAAAAATTCGGTGTATTTTAATTGGATTAATACTGACTTGCAAAGAAGATGCTTCCAAGATGGTAAACATGCAGTTTACTACTGAACTACAGTGCCATCCAGTGGAAATGTGCTGCATTACATCCACTTAACTTATTTACAGTAAGTGATTTTCTCTGTCCTCATTTGTTTGTCGCTGTTTGTTCCCAGACATTGATGAGTGCATGATGGGAAATCACAACTGTGGAGACAGGCTTGTGTGCTTGAACACAGCTGGTTCATTCAGGTGCAACCCCAAACCCGTCTGTCCTGCAGGATTTAATCAGGACGCACAGGGCAACTGCATAGGTAAGTCAGATTTTGTTTTACACTTAATTAATTGGTCAATGCTGATTATATGAAAAAGTTAATAAAATGAGAGAAAGATTATATTTTTTTAGAAATAGATGGATATACAAAAGCTTTCACAAATAAATTTATCTCTAGTTTGAACAATGGCTGACAGACCAAAGACAAGTGAAAAAAAAAAGTTTGCATTGTGTTGAAAATTTATGACATGCAACATTATGATATCCCTTATCTTATTTGCAAACCAATGAGTGAATCAGCCAAGGAATTTTCCGACACATGACTCACTGTCTACGAAGATGCACGGTTGTACACCATGCAGATGAATCAATTTTGTTGCAGTGGCTGAGGGGTTAAATGCCACACAGACAGGAGATCAGAGTCGTAGCTGTGAGGGGTTGCAAAGGAGGTGGATAAAAGCCAATCCTCTGTCCTCCTCCAGTACAAACTGATGCTGTGGAATTAGCCCCCAGGGGCAGGAACTTGGGCATGTCAAGGCAGCAGACGCCTCTATAAAAGGACTGCAGCAGAAATGCTCTGAGAAATGACAAACTGGAGAAAGTGCAACAACAAAGCTGTCCAAGAGAATGTGACTGTGTGATGTGTTTGCTTTGATATCACAACACGGTGTGGCTAAAGTAATGCCCCCTGGTCTCTTGTGCCTTGTCTGTGTGGCTACAGGGTTCTTCTCCCATCTTCTGCTTTCTTCCCTTTTATCTCTTTCCCTCTCTGTATCTCCATACCAGATATCGATGAGTGTACTACTTTGACCCAGCCGTGCAGTTCAGGATTTACCTGCATCAACACAGCGGGCTCATACATTTGCAACAGGAAGATAATATGTAGCCGTGGTTATCATGCAAGCCCTGATGGATCCAGATGTGTTGGTAAGATTTGCAATCATTGCACAAGATGCACGAATCATCAGATTTGATATACAGACTCAAAGTCAATTTGAGCAGAACAGATTTGTCTCACAGGAATACATGCAGAGTGCTTAACTGAAATAGTCACACATTGGAAAAAGACTGAGAAGATCATAATTTCCATGATATTTAAACAGGAAATCTTAAAATGTTGCCATATTCGGCACCTGGGTACTGGGAGTTTGACATCTTTATGAGTTTTTTTTTTTTTAAATCTCTCCTAGATGTGAATGAATGTGAGAGTGGCCTGCATCGATGTGCAGAGGGACAGTTGTGCCACAATATGGCTGGTTCATATCGTTGTGAGTGCCGGACGGGGTACCAGTATGATTCATTCAGGAGGATGTGCATAGGTATGCTGAACATTGTATGTGCTTAATCAAAAGGAACAAAAATTCAGTGTTAGATTCAATGATAGATTTAGGTGATGGCATTGCAGATTATCTGAGCAAGTCTAACCTAAGTGTGATCAATAATTTGTTTAAAGTTTTTGCTAATGTTGAAATGAAAGTAAAATACTTAATTTTTCATGGTTTTATTATGTCACATGAATGTTTCACATTTCTAATGAGTTTTAAAGGCCAAAGTTATTGCATTTTAGGTCTAGACCAGCTTCAGCAGGCACCGTCAGTGCTTCTTCAGGATTTTTTCTAGTTTTCTCCATATTCTGTTGTTTTTTTTGTCTTCAGTTCTTAGCAATTTTTTCACTCTCACCCTTTAGATCTAGAGGACCATTTTAATTCTCTGCCTGCTCTGGGCCTGCTGTTTATTATTGTGGCTCTGAAGCAGCCCACTCTTCTGCCTCTTGAATAAGCGAGTGATCTGGATTACAGATCACTGCTGCTTCACTCTCAGCACGAGTTTCACTGTGTTGTGATTCTCATAATAATACACTCCACTCAAGTGTTTAGACTATCAGCAGACAGATGAGTAGCACACATACACACTTTTGTGCAGGACACTAAGAATGCACATTCTGTCTTTAACACATGCACCTGCACATATGGGTGCCAACATGCATGAAGCGCCATTTTCCAAGGCATGATGATGATGATGGTCCTTCCTCCCCTCAGATATAAACGAGTGTTGGCGCTACCCTGGCCGTCTGTGTGCCCAGACCTGTGAGAACACCCCGGGCTCTTATGAATGCTCGTGCACCTCTGGTTTCCGCTTATCTGCTGATGGCAAGAGCTGTGAAGGTGTGTTTTTGTTAATGTCAGTCGGCCTGGGCGTTTGTGCATGTTGCTGCATGTTTTTTTTTTTTTTTATTTGTGTGTGAAAATATGCGTGTCTGGACAGTGAGCTTGTGTACATTCACAAACAGTGCGGCTTAAAGGGTAAAGCTGGTTCTGGAAGTTTGATTAGTTGGATTAGTGTCACTATATGCCATGCCTAGAAGCGAAAACACAGCCAAAAGTATAATTGTCTTAATGACAACATCTTGTTTATACGTGATGATTAAAACATTGAAGATTCTTTGATCAAGTGAATTGTGACACTAATGAGTTCTAACCTCTAATCTGCAGATGTGAACGAGTGTTTGACTAGCCAGTGCAGTCAGGAGTGTGCCAACATCTACGGCTCCTATCAATGCTACTGCAGAAAGGGTTACTACCTCAGGGAGGATAGACACACCTGTGAAGGTGGGCACTTCAAACCTCAAATTCATGCCAGACTTGTGAGAGATTCAAACCTTAATTTAATCAATCTTCTTTGTCATTCAGACATTGATGAATGTTCCCAGAGCATTGGCCACCTTTGTACCTACAAGTGTGTGAATACTCCAGGCAATTACCAGTGCGCTTGTCCTGAATATGGCTACTCCATGTCCCCAAATGGACGCTCTTGCAGAGGTAAGTGACTTAATCCCTCCTCCCAACACCAAACTGGAATATATTTACTGTGTTGCAGCTAATTCTGCACCGGTCTGCCTCACTGAGTTCTTCTCTGAAATTAATTTAGAAAATGCACAGCACAAATTTACTTTTAACAGAGTATGGTGTGAAGGTTCTGCTCAGATAAAAATAATTGGTAGTCTTACAGTGGTACAATAATTACACACTCTATAAAATTTTATTGGCCTAAAAATCTTGTCTTGCTAATTTGATTTTTTTCCAGCTGGGTAACCTTTTTTTTTTTTTTTTTTTTTGCTTTAACTTATCCTCCAGTAATGAACACTTGGCAAATAAACCAATCATTTTTGTTCTTTCACTCCTTGGTTTAGATATTGATGAATGTGCCACGGGGACTCATAACTGCTCTCTGGGTGAGAAGTGCTACAACATCCAAGGAGGGTACCGCTGCCTTTCGCTTAACTGTCCACCAAACTACCGCAAAGTGACTGACACGTAAGTTGTAGCAACAATTTAAAGTCCTGGCTCACAATTCTGATTGAGAAAAATATTTAGCATAGCTAGGACAATTCTTGGCTAAAGATTAAACATTTCCTCCAGAAAGCAGAAGCTCTGAAAATTAATAGAAATTGAAAGAGGTGTGGGTGAATTTACAGGAAAATTATTTTACTGTACATTTTGGTTTGTTGTGCAAGAGGCAGTGGTGGGCATGTGCCAAGTGACTCTTTATATTTGTCTTTAATTTTTTGTGGGTATCACAAAAATTGATTAAAAAAATCTATTGGAGAAAGGATTCTTTAAATTTCTACTTTTGTTTTCAAAAACTACTTGTGCAGCAGACAATCAGTTTTACTTACTGTCTGTGTCAGTTTGGGGAGCACCTTAACCACATTCCAGTTGCAAGACATTAAAACCAATGTGATTTGCAAATTGCTGTTCTCAATGACCTGGCTGACAATTATCACCGATATTAGAATATCGCAATGTATTTTTCCGCATTGAAACAAAGAAATGTGTTTACTAACAGAGGTTGGACAGCACTGAAGGCAGCAGTCTACCTTGACTTGCCAAATGTGAGAGATAATGTTAAGAATGTTGAATGTTTACACATTCCTAATATTCAACTCTACTTAAACTGTTTGACCCAGTGTGTGTTAAATATATATTGCAATATAACATGATATAATATAATATAACTCTTGACTTGTTTTAAATATTAGTAATATCTTTTATTGTTATTAGCTTTCCTTAAACATTAACTTCTCTTCCTGATGCTCAAAAATGAGATATCTCAGAATGCTGCTGTAGGGAACATACTGACTACTTGTAGCTACTCTACACTTTCCCACAGTTAAAAAAAAACTTAAACAAACGATAAATAAAAAAAAAATTGGAATTGTACAACTGAGCAACAGCACCTTCCATGTAAATGTTTTCCTTCCTTTGGTGCTTGTAGGCGCTGTGAGCGGATCAGCTGTCCCAACTACCTACAGTGTCAGAACTCTCCTCAAAGAATCACCTACTACTACCTCAGCTTCCAGTCCAACATCGTCATCCCAGCTCAGATCTTCCGCATCGGTCCAGCTCCCGCCTACTCTGGAGACAACGTTATTGTGACTATCACAGAGGGGAATGAGGAAAGCTACTTCAGCACCAGGAAACTGAATGCCTACACTGGTGCTGTGTTCCTGCAGCGACAGGTGCAGAGCCCAAGGGACTTTCTGATCACAGTAGAGATGAAACTTTGGAGGCAGGGGAAATTTGCCACCTTCCAAGCCAGGCTTTACGTCTTCATCACACCAAATTTACTCTAATGACTGCTTGTGGTGAGGCCATTATGGAATACAGTTAATACAGTAAACGATGTCCTTTCCAATCAATATTTAACAATGCCGTTCTCTGTTGTGATGACTTTGAACTGTTTGAGCAAGCTGTTGCTAGAAAAGTAGAATTTTAAAAAGATTACATCCTGTCATTTTTCTCACTAAAACTGCAGTAAATCATACAGTTTTGATTTTTTTGTTATATTTTGTCATATTACCTTTCATATTTTCAAAACGTGTTTTCTGCAAAACTCAATGCCTCTAAGATTAAAACCTAATAATCTAATTTTTATGTCTAGATTATTTCAGCGCAATCTAACATTTTGTCTTACTTTGTAACGTGCACTGCTGCCTGTGTGTTGTGTTTAAGAACTTAATTTAATGTTACCATATTTGTACGGAAAAATGTTTATCCCTTTAATTAAATATTTTGCAAGTAGATGTATTATAGTTCTATGTTGAATTCTGAGGTTAGGACATTTTTTCAGTAAAGTATTGAAAAGAAAGTCTTGAGAGTTGGGATGTACTGTCAAACTGATTTTCATTTTATGTTATATATATACATATAATAAAGCTGTATCCTTTCTACAGACCTTTCACAGAAATTGTCTAATATGCTGCATTTTATATACCAAAAACATATATGTTACTGTATTAACATATTACACACCTTTCTGGAAACTCATAGATAATAAATGATGGATTATAAAAGAAATGTTTGTAAGTCCAATTATTTTTTAGGCTTCTGAATGAGGGCTTAAGAACTCAACACAAGATATAAAGTGTTGCACTTCCACCTGCAGGAGTAAGAAGGTATTGCATTTTACTCTGTGTAATTTAGACTTAAATACAAAAGTATAAACAGAAGCAAATAATGATCTCCATACTAAACATACTTTTTTAGTGCTGCTGTAATTACCAGGAAGGTTATTTATATTAATCTGTGTCACATATCAGTTTTCTGTTCACCTCAATGAATTATAGTTTCTTTCACAATCCTTCCTCTTCACATGACTCATGATAATAGCTTCCCTTTAGTGACTGAGATGTTACTCCTGGTATGCACGGTTCATGACAGGGCCCCGCACACTGACTGATGTCTCTTTCCTCTAATTTGTTTTATCTGCTCTTCAAGAAAAGGTAGCGCTACCTTGTAGAAGACGGAGAACTAAGGAGCCCTGAAAGAGGAGCTAAACACATATCTGTCAAAGATTTAAGGGCCACTGACAGGAAATTTCATCTCACACAAAAGTGAAGTGAATGTGCAGTAGCAAATTGGAAAATACCCACAAAGTCGCTATAATTAGCATTCACAATGCTGCAAAATGGCATCCAATATGGCTGGTTCAATTTATCAATTGAAAGCAGCTAATATTAGTACAACTATAAATAATGCATTATTTTAGCATCAGATACATTTCTTTCTTCAAAACCATGAAGCATAGAAGGAAGAACTGATTTAAGGAAAATTAATACAGAATACTCTCACTTTCATCACACTCCAGCACCTTTCTTCATGATGCTCCAGCTGGACTGCTTTGAAGCAAAATTGCAAGTAGTTGAAGCAAAAATTTGATTAGTTTGCAGTTTTTGACATCGTACTCATTAAATCAAGAAATATCACCCAAGCACTGCGCTTTGATGTGGGTCTACCATTAACCTTCCTTCCTCGACTCCCTGTGTTAGCAGTGAGCTTCACATGTGTCTCCAAGGGACATTTCGTCAGTCTGTTGTCTGTGTTGGTCAGTTATCTCTTCTTCTAAAGATCCGATCTGGGTACACTAAATGGATAATAAAAATACTGCTAATTTTGTGGAAAGACTTTTTAAATATTAACTTAGTCAGCAGACTGACAGCAAATTTGCCTCAGGGATTTCCTCTTAATCCAGTACTGGGATGCAGAAAACCAAAGATTTACTATAAGCAAAAAATGTCAGTCAGGTCAGCCAACATAATTTCATTGACCTCTTTGGTAAAAACAGCATCTCCAAGCTGATACCAAGTGTTTGGTGGGTTGAGTTCAGGACAGCAGGCAGATCATTGGATCCTCTCCTCTTTCATGATAGTAGGCTCTGTTAAACATCACTTTGTGGAGGAATGGACATCTTGGAGGATATACATGTCATTTTTAAGAAGCATTGTTACAACAACAAAAAATAAATTAACCAAACTCAAATATACCTACAGTAGATTCTGTGCTATGTTTATATAGAAATCTAGCTTAAAACCTAAAGAAAGAGAGTCAACATTGAGGAGAGTTTTTGGGGTTCTGGTTCTGGTCTGTTTTTGCTTTTAATCTTTTTTAATTCTGTATTTGCCTTCTCGAGTGTTGAATTGCATTTACATCGCCATATCTTACTGTGAAGTTAAGTTTGGTCAGTGGTTCCCGAAGTGTGGGGGGAGGGAGCAGTGCCATTGCAGGGGGGCGCTGGAAACGGTATGGATGAATGAGAAAAAAAACTGTTGCACTAAAGTGTTTCACTGTGAAGATGGTTTGTAGTGTGTTTTGTTGCAACCTGAAGTGCGAAATAAACTTCAGTGGAGTTTGAAAACAAAATATGTGTATAGGTTTATGTCTGGTTGAACGATGTGTGTGCCCAGTTGATTTTTTTTGGGGGGTAATTTAATTGTAATCCATAGGGCGGCCCAGAAAATCTTTGGGAACCACTGGGTTAGGTCATTGGTCTCACGTCATCGCTGTTAACTAATTTTTTCATCGCTGTTAGTTTTATTTCCCGACTGTCTTCCTTGTTTCTTTACTTCCTTGTTCGTTTTTCTTCTATCTCTCTAGTTAAATCTGTTCCTGAGTTTCTATTTTCTTGGTTGTGTACTTCTAATCATGCAGATGTTTGTCTATGCTACATTTCTAGATGATTTTTGTGATTTTCCTGTTTGTATTCATGTTTTACCGTCTACCTTGGTCATGGTTTCTTAGATTTCTGCTTCTCATAGCTGAACCTCATCAGGTAATCACCCACCTGGTTCCTATTCTGTAATCACCCCAACTGTATAAAACTGCCTGGACCTTTAAGCTCTTTGTTGGATTTCATTAATCATACAACCAGGTGCCACATTGCTGGAGTTCATAATGAACTTCCTTATTCGTGAGTTGATATGTGCGTCCAACAGAAATGTGCAGGATTACTGCTTTATCATATAAAAAAAAAATACAAATTCAGAAAATTATTTAAACAGTAACTAAAGATAAAAAAAACCCCAAACACTTTAAAAAAAAAAAAAATCAGGCTTGATCATTTTTTTAAGACCATTGTTTCCAGCATTGTGGCTCTTTTTAAGATGGTAAAAGACAATGTAAACCTATTTTCATCACTTATTTAAACAATCCATATCAGATGTTTAACATCATCAGCATTGTAGTACTGGTCTTCACACTTTTGTAAAATGACCATATAGGACTGTTTTTAACTTCTACTTATGAAATAATTCTGGGAAAAAAACTGCATTCTTACAATATTGGTGAAATGTCAGACAAAATGGGAAAACGTTTTTTTATTGCTAGGATGATAATCGCGGTTTTGTACAAAATGTGCGTCCTCATTAAGAGAGCTCTCTAGTGATGTGGTTTAGCTGTACAGTTTGGGCGGAGGTCGTCGCAAAGGGAGGGGTGAGGATGATGAGCTGGGGGGGGATGAGGAATGGGAAGGTGGTGTCACAGACAAGCTTGTCTTTGATAGCTCAGGTGGTCATCACCTGAGGGGGAAAAAAGCATTAATGGGCATTCTCTACAGCAGACAAGCACAGGCTAGCGCTCCTCTTCTCTGGCTGCCATAAACAGGGGGGAAGTATGCATCATTAGATAAAGGTGAGGCTAACAACCTGCAGTCAAACCCACCTCATACAGTGCATGTAGCGCTCCCAGAACTTCTCACTGCCTCTGACTGGATCCACCTGCAATGGATCCACAACCACTGCTGAGTTATTGATGTTTTTGTGGAGTGAGTGACTTTCTTAGAAAAAAGAAAAATGCTAATAAATTAACTTTAAAAAATACATACCGGTGGATAGGTATACAAAATGAGAAAGCCGTGTGGACGGAAAAAAATAATGAGATTTAAAAAAGAAGGTTAAACCTTTTACAGCAAGCTGTTATTGTGCTCGTCTCTGTGATAATTTGGAAGTTATAAGAGCAGAAGAAAAAGACAGAGGAGCTTCAGAAGGCGCAACAAACATAGAGGAATTTGCCTAAGAGGAAAATGAGGGAAGGTATGCAAGGTTGCCTGTCACTCTAAGGCGCCCGATAGCTTAACCTATCATCTTATCAGAGTGTCATCTCTTCACAGTTATTGAGATATTCCATAATTGAGCTCATATTCTACGTCTGACATCAGAACTGTCTGTAATGCATCCACTGTGAAGTTTATAAAGCTTCCACACACATATATATTATGATAAATGCTGATATAGCTTAACACATAAAAAAAGAGAAACTAATTTCTACTGGAGCGGATGTCGCTAATGAAAAAATCTCTCCTCCAGTTCTCACTGGGTGGGACGATTTACTGGAGTCCTAATCACAGGTCGGTAACCCTGGCAGCAGGCCTCCTGACCAACAGCGGAGGAGTCAGAGATGATGATGCTTGGCGCTGGTAGCTGCCTTCTTGACAGCATGTTATGCAAAACATCTTTGGTATGTGTAACTTCTGAGACGGCTAACTGTGTTTTCTGCTCCCTAAAATTAGGATTACACCTGCAGGTCTACATGGTAGGTAATTACTAATTTGTAATGAATGGGTCAATACGTGCTGATTATATGTCACCAATCACTTTGATGGTTTTGGTTAAATTTGTGCAGATTTTTAAAGTATAGCTTGAAGCAGAGATACTTTAAGCTATACCTGAGACATTAGGTGCTTGACCCCACCCAGAAATAGTTTGATAATCAAAAGACTGTAGCATAACTTACTTGATCTAAAGCTGAAAGGTTGTGAGTCAAAGTTATAAGGCAGTTATATTCACATGCTGTTTTTTTCAGCGTGAAATAAACAAAAAGCATTGCACAGATTTTTGTAGTTCATGACATTTTAATTGTTTGAAACTTCATTAAAACATTTGGAAAAGCCTTTAAAAGCAGAGGGCCAAGATTTATGAAGAGGACACCAACTGTTGAAGATTTTGAACCCCTTTTTGTTTCCCTTGTCTGTATTTCTGTATGTATACAAAATGGTGTCTTATGCATTATTTTATAACTTAACAGGTATGTTTGAATTTCAACCTTCTATGGCTTGAATAAGTGAGTTACTGTCATCTGTTCTAATTCTTATTCCATTAATACCATTTGTAAAGTTTAGCAGCTTAGATCAAAATAAATAAATAAAAAATCAAGCTTTATCTAATCATTCTGCAGTAAGAGTCTGGATAAATCTGAAAAGACTTTTGGGACACCTATTTTAAGGTTGTATGATTTGATGCAATCTGGTGCAATTTAAATTTGTTCAGTGACACTATGAACTTTGCCTTTTAAATTTTAATATGATCAATAAAAAGCATTGAATGCATTAACTTGAACAGAAAACTGTCAGCATCTTGAGCTTGTTTTGGGTTTTATTAGTTCTTTCTATTAATTCTGCATTGTTTCTATTTTTACTTTAGTTCCTTCTGAATGATTCTAGTTATGATTATTTTTTGTGTCTAGTCCTTTTCTTAGTTACTCTAGTTTTTATTTTGTTTCTAATGTCAAGTTATTGTGTTAGATTCCATTTCCTCGCTCCCTGTGTCTCTTCGTCTTTCTCTCTCCTCTGCCTGCATGCGCTCTGCTCTCTCTCCACACCTGCAATCAGTTAAGTCATCAGCCCATCTGCAAGGAGGAATGGGAGAGGATCCCCACATCCAGGTGTGAAAAACTTGTTGCATGATTCCCATGAAAGGTCATGGCTTTACTAGCTCAAAAATTGCTACATTTCTGGGTTTTTATTTCTCTCAAAATGGGATACTGAGTGTACATTCATGATAAATAATACAATGTTGGCAAATGGCTCCAAATTTAAATGGATCTGAATACTTTCTGTCCCCAAAACATTCAAATGTTTTTCTATATACAAAATAGAGCTATTTCTCAAATATTTTTCATAAATCAGTCTAAAAATATACATCAGTTCCTGTGACCCTGTAACCATGAGCGGGTAAGAATAGATTTTTTGTTACAGTTTTACATGCATCAAACCTAACACCTTAATTTAGGTCCACAATACACAGATATCCTTTTTTAATTACTGTCATGCAGACTAAAAGGGAATCCCCTTTAAATTCCAAGGTCACATTATATCTATATGTTATTCTCCCGGAGGGCATAACATATTGTGATCTGGCCTGTGTGTTTTTTTTCTAATTGATGTTAGATTAAAATCTTTTAAAACTTGATTAAGACGCAATTTTATCAATATGATCTATAACAGATATATGGTAAAAGCCTGTAATTGTGAAAGGGAGCATTTTCTTCTTACAATAACTATGTTTTCAGCAATACAACAGGTTGTCTCTCTCTATAAAAACTTTGATTATATTTTGACAAATCATCTTGAGTGCATCTAGTCATAAATAAAAAAATATGTCTGATTGCAGCTTGACATACCTAAACAACCAAATATAATCAAATTTTTTAATAACAAGGCAGCATAAATGAGTGTTACAATAAGAGGCAAATGGCCGTCTATTACCTGGAAACTCCACATCATTTGCATCTGCTTCATTCAATCCCCCTTGTGTTGCTCCCCGATTTAAGTGGTGAAATTTCACAATATTGAGCAAATGAATTTGCAAGATGCAACAGGTACTGTGCTGCTTTCAAGGCTGTCTGCATACCAATGTGACCACAGTCTAACTATTACTCTCTTTATCTCTGCTCCCTCTGGCAGCGGAGCAGAAAACCTTGTGTTCTCTTTCCAAAAAGACACGTCTTCAAAATTTCTGCGGGACATGTACATTTGTTTGTGTTTATGCCCAAAGCAAAGTATTTTATGGTCAGTCTTTCATTTAGAAAAGCAAAATTCATTAAGTGCAGGAACAAATTACTTTAGGCCAATCCTTGAAAACACGTATTTGTTATTTGCTAAAGACAACATTCACCTGAACGCTGGGAGTGTTTTGTTATAAAAAGATTGATGCTTGTGCGCTTATGGGCTGTAAATCGTGCAATACGTGGCAGTGAGCAGTTTTATACTGACTGACAGCTGCTCAATATTCTTATTCATAAACACAAGCAGCAATCAGCATAAATCATGTCACTCACAGTTCTTTATATGCTTCAAGAAGCCTTTTTTCAACGACAGCTTGATTTGTTGTTATTTCTGTCTAATTGTTGAACTTGTCACTGATGCGCACGCTTATGATTCACAAAAAAACACGCCCAGATAATGGCCCTGTTGCAGAGGGAAATTTCTCCAGCTCTTCACAATATCTTGCACCAAACCAAAGGAATGGTGCAGATATATCTGCACCCTCAGGAGGTCTTCCAGAGGGGCCCATGTTTCACTCAGGGATAAAAAGAAACCTCACCTGTCATCATATCTGTAGCTGACTGAAAAAAGGTACTAAACACTTGTGGAAATTTTTTTTAGGTAGGTGGCTAAGAAATTGCACGCTGGATTCATTTGGAAAAATATGTATAGGGAAAGCTAACTGCACTAAAAGTTTTCAAAGTTTGCAACAACTCTAAAGTGCTAAATGCAATTTAGTTCTGCTGTTAGCGCATCAGCACATTAGCGGAAGTATGACATCTTGTTGCTTTGCAGTTATCTGGTGAGGAAGTGTTGATTTCCTACTTCATTCTAGAATTATTATTATCTCAATCAATCTCTAAAGGATGAAAAAAGAGAAGCAATTTAATGAAGGAATTACTTTTGGTTCTAAAACAAATTAAAAAAACACTAGAAAGAAAGGTCCTGTACTTGGTCTGAAATCAGTCATATAATCAATCTGGATTGCTACTAGAACAGCTTCAACACTCCTGCCTCTTTGTTTGGCAGACGAGGAAGTCTCTGCACAAACAGAAGCTGTTCTGGACGAAGGTCGCCATGATGCTTGAAGGCTGTGGCTTCTGGTTAGGTTACTTTTTCATACCTGTATACAGTATAAATTTGTCCTAGAGCAAGACAGAACTTGACAACACAATTATATTACAACAAAATACAATGCAGAGAGATTTTACTCCATGATGGACATACTAGAGAGAATACTAAGAACATATTCAGATTAGCAATGCAAAAGTAAAATATAAATAAATAAATAATAATAAATCAATACAGAAATAAAAAACAAATTTTAGTTAGTATTAAAATGTATTGCTTTTTTATTTTAGCTCATTTATTGCAGCAGGAACAAAACTGTTATCGTTCTTACTGTTTCTGTGAGGTTTCTACCATTTAAAGGGAAACCTTGGCCTGGTGAGAAGAACCTGAAACTCCATGGTATGGGAGTAATTTTACAAAACAGACTCGACAAACTGTTGTACCTGCTTAATGTACAGAGATGTCTGATACAGATAAGGCTCAGTACTCAGCCAACTGGATCATTTCACTGTTTGGTTCAATTTTTATTTTTATTTTTTTTGTAGCTGCTTCGAAATTGGGACAAGAAAAAAAGTTGTTCTCTTTCAGGGTGTATACATTTATATAAATTTTTAATGTGAACTTATCAAAGACTGTTTTAAAACCTATAAAGAATTGCTAAAGAAGCAAATTCTAATATTTTGTTACGGCTCACCTCCAGGGTGAACCCAATAGTTTATTTTAAAAGAATTTTGTGATAATAAAATATGTGAAAAAGGTTAAATTTGAGGTTATATGTTCACAACATAAGGTATGGTAAAAGCTAAAGTTTTAATTTAAATTTCTTTTCTTATGTCTTGTGTTGCAAACAAAAACAGTCGAAGTCAGGATTTTTTTTTTTTATTAAATATATTTTGAAATAACAGAGTTACCACCAACATACTGACTGCTTCTCTGGCCAAACAACTTTATCATTTCCCCATCTGATTAGAACATGATATTCCAAACAGAAAAGCCTTCACCTCTGTGAACTGGGTCAAATTCTCCTTCTGGAAAGCCGAAACGTTTTCCATGACTCCCATGCAGGATGAAATTGTGCAACCATGCTGTAAATGTTGACTTTGAGCCAACAGCTGCAAAATTACCTGCTGGTCTTGTGATTAAACTTGAAATATATTTTTGAATAAAACTGATGGAATTTGTAGTTTGTAGATTCCTTCGCAGCTGATTTTTAAGCTTTTTTTTTTAGGTAAATAATTTTGAGCTGTTTTAAATTTTATTGAATTTTCAACACAGATACAAATTTGAAAAATAAAACTTATAAAGACAATGTCTAGTCATTTATTTACTTACATACCCCCATTAATGTTTTTATCCTTCTTTAACAACCCCAAACTTCAAACTTGAGATCTTAACAGAGTACCAGTAAGTGCCCTTAAATTAAATTACAGTCTTCACAGACTCTATTGACTATTTAGGTGACTTTTGAAAGCAATTTGTTGCACTGGATTTTACAGTAGTTAGGGGAATTAGACTAAGGAAGGTGGAGCAGCAATGCTTTGATATTTGTGCATTAAGAACTTAAATGCTATTTGAATGTGCTATTTACAATTTTACAATTTAACCATATTTGTTTTAATGTGACATGTAAAAAGGTTTTGCAAGGCACCCTGCTCCTCTAGGATTACATTTGCGTGATGGTTAATCCTCTACTCCTACTTGGCACACCACACTAACCTGCAGGTGTGCTGTTTCACAGTGTTGATAAATCAATATCCTCCTGACATATTTGACCATAACCTATATAAATAACCCAATTTGCGCATCGCACACGCAGAAAGCTAGTAAGCAAGTTTATCATGAGAGTCTTTTTAATCTTCTTCTTCATCTTGTTGCTCTGTAATCTGCACAGGGCACAAGAGCACAGCAGTAACAGTGTTATTAGTGGTGAGGATGAGCATGAGACTCAGATGTCCAGATCAGAGAAAAATAAGGAAGACCTGGAGCTCCAGCCATACATCTGGGAGAAGCTGAGAAACCTGCAAGATTTGGTGGTAGTGCAAGCAGCAGAACTAAGGCTTCTGTCAGCAAAACTGGCAGAAAATGATAGTCTGATGAAGGACAGGCTCACTGCAGCAGAGACTCTGGTAAAAGAAATGCAGAAAGAGGGAGAAGGTATGTACTGAACCTTGGTTGAAGGATCTTTAATGTAAAATCTGTGAATTGTGAATATTTACAATTAATTTTTTTTTTTTTTTATCACTTCAGTTGAATCTGCAGAGCTTTCAATGACTCAGCAAAAACTTGACATTGTACAGGAAAGGCTACTAGTGAACATAGCTCATGTGGAAGAGCTGCAGGAGAAACACGAAGGTATTGTTTAACACTAAATATTTGTGTTCTTAGTTATGTTTTTGGTTCATCATAATAATAGAATTGTTTGG
Source organism: Brachyrhaphis terrabensis (assembly GCA_903067065.1). Lineage (NCBI taxonomy): Eukaryota > Metazoa > Chordata > Actinopteri > Cyprinodontiformes > Poeciliidae > Brachyrhaphis > Brachyrhaphis terrabensis. The sequence continues at coordinate 40,182 of CAEGAG010136299.1, forward strand.
TTTTCAGATTAGATTGAAACTTTTAGAAAGATTATTGTGCTTACTTACTTTTGCTACAACTTTTGAAACATTAATTATATTATAACTAACTGATATTTTCACAAACTTTGTTACAGTGAGCAAAGTGGCTTTTTCCGCTTCTCTACTGGTAACTGGTGAAGGAAACACATTTTACAGTGACTATACCACCATGGTGTTCAGAAATGTGATTACTAACATTGGAAACCACTATAACCCAATCACAGGTAAACCCTCTAGATTTTTATTTTACTTTAAGAAAAAGTGACTTGTTTCTTCTCTTAAGTTTCAAAATACTTCTTGATCCTTTTT
>CAEGAG010136339.1:0-18674 GCA_903067065.1 Brachyrhaphis terrabensis
TCTATCTATCTATCTATCTATCTATCTATCTATCTATCTATCTATCTATCTATCTATCTATCTATCTATCTATCTATAAATAGATAGCTCTAGAGAGAGAGACAGACAAACAGATAATAGAATTAATTACAATTGCTGACATGAAAGTTAGCATCTCTTGCCAATACAGTAGTTGAAGGGCTATTGCTTTGCATGATCTTAGACAATAAATAATTAGTTAAAGAAAATCATGATTGCACTGTAATGTTCCGCTGAAATAAGCAGTGAATGTGCACCGTTTACTAAAAAGACTCAATGTGATGAAGGTCAAAGTGTAGAAGAAAAAGAAGAGGAAGAGGAGGAGGGAGAACAATAAGAAAGTAGGGAAAAGGAATGTTTGTTAATTTCCCTTTCCTTACCAGAAATCCAGCAAACTATTGTGAGCAGCTTGTGGAAGGCAACCCAAAATTCCTTCCCAACTGTATGACCTAAATCATAGAGTTTAAAAGATACTTGTGTCTGATATTGACCAAATGTATAGAAAACTTCTGAATTTGAAGAAAGTTGCAATAAAATCTCAAAAAAAAAAAGCAACTTCTGTTTTCTGGCATTAGCAAATAGCAATAATTTAGTTACTTCTGATGTAACTACCACAAGATAAATTTGGTCTGAATTTGGTCTGAATATTTATGTATCTTTTTATTAAGTTTATGTAAATATCAGTCTCAACAGCATTTATTTTGTTGGACCTGTAAGTCCCTCTGTAACCCTCTACATAAAGTAAGAATGCAGATTCAGTTTCCAAATGTTTTTTCTTCAGTCTGTAACTTAATATCATCTGTGTCCAGTGGGTGAAAAAAAAAAAAATCAGCTCTTGTCTCACACTCTTATTACTAGTCAACAAAACTCTCCCTTTTTTATTTCCGCTTTGTGGTTTTTCACAGTGTTCTCACCTCTTTAAAGGCACAAAACCCAGACAGAGTCAGATTGATTGACTCAGCAGGTGAGGAGACAGGCTGCCAATGAGGATCAGTCGACACAAAGCCTGAACTGCACATCTTAAAACAAAACCCACACATGTTAACCCAATTACCTTGAACAGCTCCGGGTAGCAGTGTGTGAACTCGACACAAAAGAGCCGAGGCTGATCTGTGACAGCTCTGTGATGCGTGACAAAAGATCATTTGAAAAGGACCCCGACCAACAGACATCGCTTGAACTAATCAGCATTTATGAAGCCAGCCTCTCATCTCCTGTCCAAACCTTCAGCCCACCTGTTGGTGCAAAAGTCCCACTTTTTAAAGCTACTACTTAGCTAGCTAGAACAATGTATTGAGCTGATTAGCTATTTAGCAAAGTGGCACTTTTCAAAAATGGGAAAAATGTCTTAAGTGAAATAATCTGCCAATGGAACAAGTAATTTGTCATCAGTGGTAAGGATTATTGACTTAAAATAAACACCTGTATCTTGCTGAAAAGTTACTTGTAAGTTAGTTTTGTCGTATTTCAAATGTACCAAGATATTCTGCATTAGAAACTAGACCAAAAATACTTGGTAAGATTTTATGTTTTTGCTATTTATCTTGAAACTTATTTTTTGCCTTTTTTTCTATAAAAATTGGGTCCAGTCCAATCAAATCTTGCGTCTTTTTTCTACAAGTACGTCAAAGTGAATGTATTCTGCTGCTATCAGACATCTGCCATGCGTTCTCTGCTATTACTGCAGGTTATGTCTGCACTCCTCTCAGTTGGTGTTTTGCTGGTGGCCACAGTAAACAGCTTCCACAGCAGCTGATGTAATTTTAAGTGTAAAAAGGAGATTTTAGAGCTTTTCCATGGTCCTACACAACTACATAGAAGTCATATTTAAAAAAAAAACAACAAAAAAACCCCACTTTAAATAAACATCTACAGATCTGTGTGTAATGCATTATCTCACACTCTCATCCACTTGACAACTTTAGTTTGGTAAAGGTTTGAATTTTTCACTCTGACTGCACTTCTAATGTGAAATCTTTCCCAACCTTCCAAAAAGGCAGATTCAAGACTCTGATCTATTACACCTTCAGGCACTTGAATTTAAATGCTAATGCTTTTAGTCCAAGCCGGCAGACTGCAATCTTAACTGGCGGGCCAAGTGACAGCAACAGCCTGCTGCAAGTGTAGGAGCTGTTTGTTGCGAACAGAGGTATGAAGTTATGGAGAGGATTTTTTATTTTTTTTTTTATGTATGTATATTCAGGGAAAGACTCTGACAACAGAGAACGATTAAAAGAGGTAACATCGACACAACAAATGTCAACCAGGAGCTCCTGAGCAAAGCAACTCTCCAGGTTACTAGTGACCATAAGGAAAAGCAAACACAAAGCCACGCCGCTCTCCATCATCTCCTGCAAACATTAGCAGGTGCAAATTTGTCTGTTTTCAAAGCCAGTTGCTGCCACTACCATCTTACTGTATTTGAAAGATTTAATTAAGCAGTGGTGAAATTTAATGAGTAAATTACTTCCTATCTAGCACCAATTGTTTCTTCTTTCCTATTGAACAGTCAATGGGAAAAGAAACAGCAGTGCCTATTCACTTTCGAAGAACCATGAGTGAATTTGATTCAATTTTCTGCCTTTCCGCTTGCTTAAATGTGAAGGGTTCTGGTGCAACACTGTCATCTACTGGTGGTGGTGGAAGACTTGGACAATTTCTAAGTCCAAACTTCTGACACATAGGGACGACTCTCCCTTTTGCTGAGATGTGTGGTTCCTGGTACAGTGAACCCTCGTTTTTCGTGGGGGTTGCGTTCCGAAAAGAACCCGTGAAAGACGAAATCTGTGAAGTAGTTACTTTAATTTTTTACAATTATTTTACAGCATAATTAAATACTCTACATTGAAACAATTTTCATTTTCTCACAATACCTGCATTGACTTAGAATGAACAGAATCTGACTCTTTGGTAGAATTATCACCTTGTAGAAGATAAATGCACTATTTGTGACACGGTGCTGGATGTTCTCTCAGCACCCCGTTAGACATGTATGTGTATTCCTGTGATAAGGAACCTCATTTGTGCTCCCATATTGCTGCTGATGTGCAAACAGCAGTGCTATCTGACCACTTGCCGTCGATCTGCTAATGCATCAGCTGAAGGTCGGCGCTGCTGTTTGAGGGTTGCAGCCGTGCTGAAGGAGGATTTTGTCTGATTTGATGAAAGTGCACCCTCATGAAAACTAACTATGTGACAGACACCAAGACAGAAACAGACAAAATTACTGCGACAAAGACATGCCAGCATTGTTTCCTCACAATTATAAGCAGAAAGGTTCAGCAAGTTAGAAACTAGAACATTTCTGAAGAAATTTTAAACTTGGTCAAAACGTTGTTTTGCCAAAATCACTTCTGGCAAAACATGACTTAGGTCACTATTTTAGGAAGATGACAATTTGATATTTACTATTTTCATAACAACTGAAGTACACGTAGTAACTTTATTGTGCTATATATAAGATTGCACCGTGTGGCTGTGAAATACACAATACCATCCCTTTAATAGAGGAGCGATATTGTGATGACTTCCTGAATGCAGAGCCTCAGAAAGTTCAGGAGTTTCTTAAAGAGAGACAAATTTCAAGGTGTTAACTTACGAAGCCAAATTTCTTTTAAGTCATACTTGATACATTTAGCATTGTCATAAAGTTGTTTGACTGTGCTTTAAAATTATTCTATGTGACTGGAAAACACATAATACTGCCCCTTTAAAGCACAACAACACAGAGCGTGGGAGGCATGGATTTGAAATGGGAGTTGTGGATGAGGTGTGGGTAGAGGGGAAGAGGAAAGCAGATGAGGGTTTGATTCAGCTCTTGTGGTGGTACTGCATGCCCACCTGGCTGTGAAGCCACTACTGGAGGAGGTATTCCAGCTGTTATGGGGTTCTTCACTTTAGTTTTTACACTACCTTTAAAGAACAGCAGTAACACCACTCCAGTGCTCATGCTTACCAGCTGACACATCGGTGTGCACAGGAAGATCAAGGTCTGGTTTTACTCATACTTATTTTGAGAAGAGTATTTGCACTAATACAAGTCTCTGGTTACAGAAATTTTGAAAAAAAAGAAAGAACAAAAAGGCACATTTTCAGCTAAGGTTGTTTCAATAACAGCAAATGCAATGTCCTAAAACTAGCAAACAGGAGATATAAGCTTCATTAACAGAAAATATTTTGACCTTCTGTTAAATTCTTGGATTAAGGAAAGAAAACATACAATTTTTCTTTCTGAGTACCTATGGTGGTTCTAGCTCAGAAAGGTTTTTTATTGTATATATATCAAACATTTTATGACATCATCTTTGCCCTCTTCTACTACAACTTAAGGCAAAAACAATCAGAATCAAAATTCTTGGACGACATTCTGTCAGAGGTTTTATTGATGCATAACCATAACAACATGGCATCGTTTTTACAATTGGGAGCAGCTGTTTACCATCTCAGAAGCTCCAAATATACCTGAACTTTGACTCCAAACTCCTGGAAGTGGTAGGAAGGTAATGCATTCATTGCCTCAACAAACTGTTTCAGATGTGATTTTTATTGTGTTTCTTATTTATTGGAAACACCACAATGACAAAATCGTGTTGTTGTTTTTTTTACATTAACGGAATACATTTTTCTGATATTTATAATGGCGACGCAGCCACTGACTCCCACAGCATCATCATCCAGTTTGAAGATACGTGGATGAAATGAGTTATGACAACATTTCATTTCCATTTTGGATACGTTTTTTTTTTTTTTTTAAACTGAGTTATTTTATATCAAAGTAATAAAGATGGTTCAAACACCTCCCATCTGACCTTTTGAAAATTTTATTTCTTACCGTCAAGACTTATTAAATGACTTAATCATGACGTTAGTTCTGAACCTTTGGTAAAAATGTCCATTCTAATAACATTCAAAATACAAATGTTATTAGGACTGTGTTCGTTTGGATTCCTGCAGTTAAAAAGATCCAACATTATGACTTAAACAGCTCAAATTATGTTGTTTCTAACTAAACAGTTCCTGGACTTTACCACAAATTTTCAGTTGGACTGAGAGCTGGACCATTTCAATAAATATATTGTTTTTTTTTTTTCTAATCCTCTTTGTGAGTATAGATTATCACTGGTCCCAGACACTAACTCTTAGTTTTTGCTGATCCTGTCTTGTTTTTATGACATGTTGAGTTTCCCATCATGCATTACATAGACTTCCTGTCTGCTTCCATTTCATGACCCTCCCATTTACTTTGAAAATTTTAGATCCACCTGACCAAAAAAAAACATTTTTAAGAGATTCTCCTTTAGTATTATTATCTTTTCCATTGTTTCAATCAAGAACATTCTCATTGGGAGTACAACAAAATAGCTCTTTTTCATATATGTACAACTTTTTGTACCTCTTATAATTATAATTGTATTTGGTAATATTTAACAATCGGGTGTCAAAAAATAAGTAATTTTCAATTGGGTATCAATAAAGTGTATTCTATCCTTTGTTCTACAAGCAATTTATTTCACTTCAGTAACCCCATGCATATTCCGACTTGTGCAAGAAATTGCTTTAGAAATGCAAATTACAGAGTGATTCTATAATTTTTTCATAAAATGTAAAAATCAGTAATCACACCACAGCTTACTTCTTGAGGCATATTTCTTTTACGAATCCATAACATTCGGTTATGGATGATACAAAAAAAAAAAAAAAACATTGATTGGTGTTGTTTAATTGATAGTATTACCTCCAGAGGAGGATAAAAAAAAAGACAGATTTCAGACATTTGTTGTTTTTTTTTGTCAGCGTTTCTCAGGCCACATGAGCAGAAATCTCAGTTCGTCCCCTTGGACACCAGCAAGAGCTTCAAGGACAATCAGCCAAGCCAACCATCTGCTTATTTAAAGACGGAGACACGCCAAGTCAAACATTTAAAGCAAAGTCTGCATGCTGAGAACTGGCGGCTGATGGTTGAATTAGGTGGAGACCGCAGCTCACTCAGCATCGCCAGCCTCGGGGCCTCAGTCCTGTTGTGGCGTTGGAGGCAACCAGGCGCATAATCCTGGCAAAGCTCTCTGTGGAACGGGAGGCACTTTTTAAATTTACAGCAAAAGAAGGACGGCGGCCCGATGAAGGACGGCCATTTATAAGGCTGCTGAGAGCGACGGGGATTTGAAGGACACTTCCTGAGAGGAGACTGGGCTGCTGGCATCACGGAAAGAAGAGCAAAACAAGTGTACAAAATAATGAGAAAACTTGTAAGAAAGTGCCTAAAGGTGTTTGTGGATTAGAAGAGTCCTTGGAAGCAGCTTCTGCAACAGTGATACAAACAACCATCAGTGAGAATAAGTTATAGTGCCTTGAAAAAGTATTCATACCCCTTCGATTTCACATGTTGTCACACTGGCACTGCAGTTGCACACATAAATGCTATTTTTTCAACCTATGCATATCAGTGTGTCCTTGTGTGATCAAGTATCCAAGTAGAGTATAATTGTGAAGTGAAAGGAAAACGATAAACAGTTTTTAATTTTGTTTCACAATTAAACAGTTTATATTTTAACATTTAAGCTTATGTGTGTGTGTGTGTGGCCTAACTCTTTAATGTACATATATTAAATTAAAGAGCCTGTACATCTGTGGTGCTAATATCAGACAATATATAATATTACAGTATAATGTGTATTGGTTCTACTTTCATCCCCAAAATTACTCATTTATCTTGCTATATTTAGATTTAAAGTTATTTTCATTTAACTAGGAACTTTGTTTTTGGATATCAAATGAGAGAGGTGTCTTTCAAAAAATGATGAAGTGATGCAGAAGGACTATACATAAAAAAACAACATCATCTGTTTTATTTATGTATTATTTTGAAAAATGCATTTCAATAATTATTTAAATTAAACTTCAAAAGTACTTTATTAATCCCAAAGGGAAATTAAATGTTGTTGTAACTCCTTATTTAGATTCTTCAAAGAGTTACTGAAGATGGTGATGGCTGCAAACACATGTAGGAAGGTCAAAATGTGTGCAGAACATCCAGTGTATTACAAACTAAAACCAGGTTTTCCGTCTCACGTTGCTCCATGCTGCTCCGCGTCATCCGGTCGGCGTGTGACGTGATCCCACACGGGTTTTGTTTCCAGGAAGTTGCAAAACTTTTTCAACAGTTACCAAGTCACCTTGAAACCCTGCTCCCTAATTTGACATTATGCATACTGTTGACTACAAAATAAGCCTGATTCTTATCCAGCATCATTTGTCAAAACAAGGGCCTACCCAGTGATTTTGATTGCTTTTGGCTTTTCAGCTGTTCAAACCTCCTGCTGTTTACCGTTCAAACATGTCAGGATTAACTCGACTGTAAATAAAATTACAGTTCCTGGAAAACTTTTTGTACTTTTGTCTGAGCCTCCAAAATTGTCTGTCTCCGCCCACACTCATATGCCTTCACACACACGCACACACCCCAACAAACGCACGCACCCCAACACAGGTATGCTAAAAAGTTGAGTGTATGCAAACTCATAATGACTTCAAAAGCACAAGTGCTCTCATGCAGCTCTTTACACTTGTTTGTACGAGTGTGTGTGGGAGGAAAAACCTTTTGGTAACACTGCTTCTTGTCAAGAGCAGACACTTTGAAAAGAGCGTGAAGGGGTGCGCGTGTTTGCATGTGTGTGAAGATGCTGGTTTGCTTGCACCTCCTAATTCATGTGATTAGATGCACATCCGACGATGAAGGTTTCTATGTTGTGTCTGATGTGTGTTTTTATTCGAAGGTGTGAGTTTCTGTGTTTTAAAGGCAGCATGTGTTTGCAGATGTGTTTGAGTGGTTTGGTGTGACTTCGGTTTAATTGAAGGTTGTGTGAAGTAAGTGCTGGTTGAGTGGTACTATCAGCTAAATGACTGACTCAAGAAATCTGGAATTCATAACCATCACCCTGTTGGGCCCTTATAAATACGTTGATCATGGTAATAAAGTGACACAAAGGTAACCCACACTGAGAAGAGAGGAGAGAAACAAGAAGGAAAATTGTATTTAATCTCTCCATAGTTACACCACTGTTGGTCCTTGAAGTTAAAATCATTTTAGAACTTTGTATTGTCTTGCAGAATCACCCTGGGGATCACAGGATTTTGTTTCTCTGCTCATGTGATTCATAGATCTGGACATGACCTACGACTGTGTCCCATGAGGTATTTTGTGAGAGGTCCTGCTGGAGTGAGGGGTGTTTGGTGCCTCTTAAGGACTAAATAATCCCTGTCAGCCCAAAGAAAGAGCAGCATTGAGTCTCTTCCCAGTGTGACATGGACTCTGCCTGGGGCATCACTTGTCATCCACACAGTTTGTAATGCACATGAGTAAAATCCCACGTTTGATTTGGGAACCTGGTGATCTCATCTTTGCTTTACGCAAATTGTAATGCTGCTTTGGGTGCGCACATTTGACTTCAGTCTTTATTGGTTACTAGCTTGTATTTTCCATTGATCAGAACTTGGAACAGCATGCAGTGCCCAAGCCAACGTTACGTTTGTCGAGCTACCCACACACCACCTGGTGGTAGAAAACTGAACTGCACTCTCAGGAATGCTAAAGGAAAAACCCAATTTTTTTTTTTCCCTTCTTCCCAACTTTGAACTCTTGCAGGCTCCGCCCACTCACATATAATACCTGGATAGGATCCCTTATATTGTTTTCACCTTTTGACTGAAGTGTCACTGATATTTGTTTTATCATATCTTTTGAAACTATTTAATTATTAGTGTTATCTTTGAAATATTATTAATAATAATAAATACCAGTAATACAACAGCATATGTCTTTCAGTCAAATCATTCACTCAGAGGCTAGTTACTAAAAAAGATTGTAGTCAGATTTGCACACACAAAGCAGAGTTACATTGGTATATCTGGGGTTCCCTCATGGATCTTCTATCATTGTGAACTGATTTAGGATCAACAGAAGAATGGATGGATATTGCTTCATGCACTGCACCAATAGTAGATCTTAGTTTTGTAAAAGCAATTACTACAATGATTATGTGATTTTATTTTTTTTTTTAATGAACACCTGTCCATAAAAATACAAATCAGTGATTCTTGAGAAGAGGGAAAAGACATAAAGCACAAAATTTGACTAAAATATACACAAAATATATTTTTTTCAAATATCTGACTAAACTAACCTGGGCCATGTGAGCACAACAATGTATGTTTTCCTGGTGTTTCCTGGTGTCTGTAAAATCTCTCGTCCTGGAGCAGAACTCAATACATTATAATAGTTTAAAACAAATAAAGGAATACTAAGATAATATATTATGACAATTAAGTATAAGTATTAAAATAAATAATTATAAAAGTCTCAATAAATTGAATTAAAAATCATTTTTAGATATTTTCCAACTCAATTATTTATGTTATTTTTTGTTTTAAATAATATTTCTTTTGTTTCTTGAGAAGCATTTGTCTGTAAAACTGAGTAAAAATATCACTAATAGGGTCATTAAAAAAATATTTTATATTTATCTTTGTCAGATGGTGATGACAAAGTTCTGGGTCAGGTCCAATAAAAAAGTAATTTTCAAAAAAATATTTGCAACTGGGAGCCTGCACCTTAGCATCTTCACATTTCCAAAACATTATTTGTCATATTTGAATATACAAGCTTAAGGAATAATTAAATTTTTTGCGGGGGGGGAATTTAAACCCATTTTGTCCCACTTCTCAAGAATCACTGAAATACAAAGAAGCTGTTTTGTAATTGGTTTTGATTTAAATGCCATTTCACTGGACTTGAAGTCTGAATTAGACGTTTCCTGATCCAATCCCATGTAGCAGCTTGGTCAGTATTTGATATTTAAGGTTCTTTAAGGTGGTTGCTGCATGCTTTGGGTCAGAAAATCAACAGCATTACATACCCAAAAATGGTTAAAGGCTAAGTACCATTCTCTCACCAGGAAATGTTGAACATAAAAGACAACCATTTCAATGTGTCTTACAGAATCTCCACAGAATGCAGCTCTACACCCCTAGAGCTAAAGGGTTGGCTTTAATAGAACTGATATGGAAAATAATAGAAAATTGGATTAAAGAATATGTTTCATGCAATCATTAGAGAGATGATTACACTAATTTATTTTTAATTACCAGAGAAGAACTTCAGAAATAGCAACAGACAAATAACATCCCAGGCAAGGATAATAACCTAAATATCCTCTTAGCAAAAACACAGGGTTTATCGTAATTTCCTAGATTATCTCTGTTATCCAATCTTAATCTTTAGCTAAGAAGTAGTTTTAGAGGCTTTTTTTTCACCATTTGCTGAAAGATTTAATTCCATCAGCCTGAAGGTGTAAAAACACACAGACTGTAAAATGTGTCTCTTTGGGTCCATTTTGTTTCTTGGACACCATCAGCCTCACCAGAGGCTCCAGGGCCCTGCTTGAGCTTCTCTAGTGCAACGACATCGCTATGGTCACCGAGAGCAACATTTTGGTTTTATTATTTGGTTTACAACCAACCAAGAGAAAATGACTCCTTTAAACTTGCAGAGCTGAAACAAACATAATGTACAGGGTTATCTGATCCCTTCACTCCCTGCATGGAAAATGAGGGGAGAAAAACTTCTGAGGTTGATTTATTCTATGTACATTTCCTCAATCAGAATCAATTCACATCATGCTAAGTTATCAAATAAATAAGAGGATTGCACAATGGCATCCATGTCTGACTTCTGCACAGAAAGAGGAAACATTATAGAGAGGAACATAGTAGTGTGAGAGTGAATTCACACAGAACCTCAACGTCTCCCGTTTAGTAAATGGTTCCACTCTCTCTTTAACCTTTTACAGTTTTTACTGTTCTCTCAATTTAAAAGAGTAAAACTACAGAATATGGATGATCCGACCAGAATGGGAAGAGGCTGTCATGGCCGCTTCTAGCTTCTGGTTCAGCATGGGCACTGGGCCGACTCCCAGCAGGACCTCAGGAGAACTTGGCGTTTAGCGAAGAATAAATGATTTGGGAGCATGTGGATGCTGGAACAAACTGACGAGTGGAGATGTGCGTGAGGTTTTGAATTCAACCTTCAAACGCCTTAACAAATAACATCTAAAAGTTAAGGTTTCAAAGGTATCAGTGGGAGGAAAAAATGGGTTACAAGTTCTAGTTCAACAAGGTCATCCTGTAGAAAAGTGAAGGATGTCTCACTTTTCTACAGTTTAGAAAAGTCAACAGAAAAGTGAAAAGCAACAGGTTTATTGCTGCTGGAGCCAAGACGACCTGAGTTGACAGACTGAAAATATTTAAAAAGACTTCATATTAGGGAGTGGGTGATTTCTGTATTTGTATTTGTTGACAGTACATTTTAAATACATGTGCAAAGTTTACTTTAACAACCATCCTTTATTAAGAAAGAACTGAGAAACTATAGAGTAACTATTCTAATTTTAAACGCAGCATTTGCTTAAGGGCATCAGCATTGCAGCGGCAAGTCTTCAGCCAGAAGCTCCACATCTTCAGGCGTGAAACTCTCCCATCCCCCAGAGGAGGAGGAGGATTCTTAATCACTCATGTGCAATTCAGGACAGCAACCTGTAAGAGGACAGATCCCAGAGGAGGCCACACTCCAAGTCCAGCTGGTGCAGAAAAGGCAGGAAGAGAGAGGGATGGGAAGCAGAAGAAGAGGCAGAAAGTGAGCAGTTCAACTGCAGACTCCCATGAGCATTTCGAGACTAATGCCAGCTAATCCCTTATTCTTCCCATGAGGTTAATTATTCACCAGGATCACTACCGTACCTCCTGAATGCGAGAGATACTTGGAATTAAGTTTCAACGCAGCTCTTCATGCATCTTTGCAAGGAAAGAGGCAGCGTTAAAGTTGAAGTTAACCATTTTCCTCTCCACCGCATCGAAATTCAAACATGTTTGTGTGCATATATTGCAAGTGTGAAAGTGAAGAATGTTTACCGGTGGAGAGAAAAAAAAATCAGTGTTGACATTTAAAGAAAAATAAAGTTTTAATGGCAGCAAGAGAAAAGCAGACCTTTACACTTCCATCTCAGGAAATGTCACAGAGGTTGGTGGAAATACGATTTTATAAACCTTTACAATGCTGTCACGCTTCCATTAGACTTTTAATTACAGAGGAATCTGTTACAGTTTGTGGCGGGTTGCTGTCATTAACATGTGAAACAATCGATGGGATGCTTTAGAATATTAGATCGGAAGTAAAGTGGCTCTCAGGAGTGTCCACGCCTCTGGTACAATGTGATGTGAAAAATAAATCATAAGGAATTATTTCAAAACTTTTGCTACTCATAATGAAATATGTATCTTTTACCATTTAGCTAAGAAACAAAGTGATCTGTCAGATGTGAAGCACTTTCACTTCTAAAATGGTTTACATGATTGGCATCCAGTGCAATCAACCCCTTGGATGTTTTAATCTTGTTATTGTTGGTTTTACAAATAATTTGTGATCAACAATTCATTTTTTTTGACAAAACAAATTACAACAAATTTTCAATATCAAAGTGAAAACTGATTTCTACAAAATAATGACATTTTAACAAGATGAATCACAGAATAAATAATTACACAAATCATCAGCACTTCAAAGCTGCAGTATGTAACTTGCAAAAAAAAAAAGTTTTTACATGATTGTTAAAACGTTTACAGTATAAAGCAGATAATCTTCCTTTTCCCAGTGCTAACTAGAAACAACCAATCAGAGCCAGGAGGCGGGTCTTAGTGGTGTCAGTCATGCTCGTGTACTCACTACTCACACCTCCCACTTCCTCTCTGCTGCAATACAATCTCTTCCCAATAGTAAAGTCTGACACGAATGCTGAGGATAGCTCACATATCATGCTAACTGTGGCAGATAAACAGTTTTCCCGGAACAGTAAGTTGTTTCTCGCCAGTAAGCAGAGTAAGAAGCGTGTTCATGTGATTGATTGACAGCACTAAGACCCTCCTCCTGGTTCTTGTTTCATGCCCAGAAAGCTCCATTTTGTTCTCATCAGACAAAAAAAACTTTCTTCTTCTTAACCATGGAGCCTCCTGCCTGAATTTTGGCCAACTCTAGTGGAACCTTAATCTGAGTTTTGTTCAGCGGTGGCGTTCTCACTGCTACTCCCCCATAAAGCTTTACTGCTGAATCCAGGCAGCAGTTCTTGTTTGCAGAGTAAATGGCAGTCAGTGGAAACGTTGCAGTATTAAAGGGGATTTTAAATACTGAGATGATTGGACTGTAATTCTTTTACAGAATCATTTATCACCATTTGATTTCAAAGCATTGACAACATGTACACATCCAAGACTGGAAAATGTGTTTATTTACCATTATGCACAATAACTACTAATATAATTATATCAAAATTTCTATCTTTTTGTGTAGTTAAATTTACAGTGTCTACTTTATGGAAGAAATTACAACTTATTTTGTTTTTCTTTTCTATTTTTCTTGTAAAATAATTGTAAAATAATTTCAGGCTGAAAGGATTTAATAACTGGTTAATATTGTTAGACAAGAACATCTCTTGGAAATAGTTTTAAAGTAATTACAAACAGTAAATGCAGAATATCATCAATATTTATTCCCACAGTAATTAAATCTTGCAAATAGCCAACAGCTCAACTCTTTGAATCAGAATCTTTGCCATAGAAACGGCAAATAGAGAAATGTTTATTTAAAGCTCCCTTTTCAAAACTATTGAAACAGTACAGCTTTCTGTAGCAGGTGAGTACAGAGCTGCTTTGGTAAGAACAATCATCTTACCTTCAATGTGAACAAAGAACTAGGTGTGGATTTAAAGACAAACAAACAAGACTAAGAGTTAGTAAAGTATTTTTCTACTGAACTGAATTTGAATGAAGGTGCCGTTAATGATGGTGGGACTGAACTCACATTTGGGAGAAAATACTAATGAAAGGAGTTAAGGAGACGTAGATCCTGTTAATTAATTGGAATAGAATAGGACTGAAGAGAAATGAATCTTCAGGGTCTGTTCACATCAAAGAGCCATTTACATGATCCATTGTACATTTTTCTAAGAACAAGCAATGTCAGCTGTAATATAGTTTTTATTTTTATTTTTTTTCTAATTGGATTTGTCGTTGAAGTTCACATGATTTTTAAAGAATATAAATGTCAAATACCCATGTAGGTTCTTTACAAGTGTTGTTTGTATTAATAACAATTTAGTCATATTTGCAAAATAAAAGCAAGATAAAAGGAAACATAGAAAACAGTAGAGGCAAAAAGTGAACTTGAGTTGGTTTGGCAGAAACAAAACACCTTTTCTGCACAATTAAAAAACAAGGCAACACACTTTGGTTATAAACATTAACCACAGAGAAACAAGAGACCAGCAAGAAGGGAGAGCACCGTACCGTCCTCATCCTCTCTGCTGGAGCTAGGTGGCGTAGCAGCTAGGTGGCGTAGCAGCTAGGTGGCGTAGCAGCTAGGTGGCGTAGCAGCTAGGTGGCGTAGCAGCTAGGTGGCGTAGCAGCTAGGTGGCATGACACATGATAAAAACCACATTCGGCCCTTTCTTTTATTTTTATTTATTTGCCAATTTAATTACATTTTTAAATTTAACAGAATAAGAAGAGCTACTGAAGTTTGTGCAGAGCATTACAAACTGGTAAAATTGTTAATTTTGCAAGTATATAGCGAAACTAGCAAAGTTTTTGCTAGGAGCCGTTCAGGGGAAAGAACCATTGGAAAGAACTGATTGTTTGTGAACGTCACATCGCTCCTTCAGAGAAAAGCAGAATAATACCTAATAGTCAGCTGTTCTTTCTGAAACACACAGTTCAGCACCTTAAAGCGTCTGCCTTGTCAATCACACACCGCCGTCTTGGAGACGCATATAAATTATTTGCAGTTTAAGTCAAAGACACGCAGCTCATACATCCTGTGGCAGCATATTAACAAAATGTACACTCATGCAACATCTTGTAGCTTCAATGATTAAACACAATAGCCACACACACATGCACACATCTCATCTACACACCACTCCACAGAGATTGCACTTCAAGGTACTCCTTGGTGCCAGATGTCAGCTATATGAGCGTGTGTCCTTGTGTTTGAGTGGCTGGGGGTGTTGTCAGGGAGACGCGGTGACGTCTCCAGCATGAGGATATGGAGATCTGTGCAGACATCAATTTGTCACTTTGAAACCGAGAGATAGGAGACGAGCAGGGAGGGGGAGCCCGAAAATGACAGGGAGGCAAAGAAGATGCTCTGAAAAAGATGTATGCCTCTCGCATTCAAATAGGAGTGTGTGAACATAACACACTGATTGTAAGCAGACACCCAGGTGGTCAGCCACACTGCCTCAAACACACACCTCATACCGAGTGTGTTATTTATGATTTAGAGTCTAAATGATGTCAATTCACTGCATGTGTTTGGAAAAGATTAGTTCCAGTTTATCTCAGAACAAAAATAATAAATGGAAGTTTACAATCTTCAAAACTGGAAAAAAAAAAAATCAAAGAAAACATAAAACTGATTTTTCCCTTCAGTTCCCCCCAAAAAGCAGCGTAGCTGTAAACAACCAGAGCCTTTTATTGTCTTGATTTGGAGATCAATAACAGTGTGAGTTTTGAGTGCCGACATCCCACTTCTGAATTACATCACATGCGGCACAACTTGACAGCAAAAGGAGACGGGGGCCATGTTTGAAGGACTGCAATTTGGAGAAACTAAGAGCCAAGTTTCGCTTTGAAGTGAAAAAACCCCCAGACATTTCAAAAGAGAGAGAGAAAAAAGCAAACATCTATATTCTAGTGTATGCCACAAAGGTGGGAGCCTCTGTCACTCTCTTCTCACATGTAAGGATGGAAAACTGTTGGAGCCCATCACCACCTGTAGAAACAAACACTGAGCGATCCCAATGACACATTTAAGAAGGTTTTACATTTTCTACTGATGTATTTGCATAATCCTCTCTGAAGCAAACCTTACAGGATACAGTTGGGCATGAGTTGTTCAGCTGACGACTGCCAAACCAAGTCTTGTTCATGAGACAGACCAGTCATAAAGTTATGACTGATAGAGAAAACACTTCCAGCGCTCTAAATCACAGATGTCTTACTTCAGGCCTTAGCAGAAAGTGTAAGACATACTACAGATGTCTTACACTTTCTGCCAAGTGTCCAGACAAAGAAATTGCACCTGTATCTCAGCTTCAACAAACTAAATCAAAGTTAATAAAATATAAAGTCCAATTAAGATATATGGAAGGCAGAGTATGCACTAAGTTTGCAGATGAAAGGGCAAAGCTGTGTGTCCTCTTTACACATTAAGCCAAAAGACAAGGCACCTCTACAGATACAAGCATCTGGACACAGGAAAAAACATCCAGGTTCACAAAAGCTAAATCACAAAATGAGGCAGCTTTTAAATCCAGTTCTATTCTGGCTGCAAAGGCTGCAAAATCAGCTCAAACCTTCGCTGAGGGAGAACTTTTCAAAAATTGCTTGCCAAGTGTTCAGAAAAAAAAGGCAAGTATTTTTACATGTGAGCCTGAGCCTAAACCCCATCGCTAACCTTGTACATCATCTTGTTGCCTATCTCCGACCACAGCTTGTTGGAAAGGGGGAAGTATTTTATTGCATACTCCCTTGCTGTGGATTAGAGCACTGACACTCCTGATAGTGCCCAGCTGTCAATTTTTATCTGTGGAGTAAACTCAAGCCTGTGCTTAACAGAAGGGTTGTGGTCTTTACAATCAACAGGGAAAGATATCTTAAAGGTCCAGATGTATAAATGAAATGGGGCGACCTGGGAGAAATCCTGTGAGACATACAGCAGACGTTGTGTCGCCCATGTGTGGTCATGAGAGGAGATGGATGGGAAGATCCAGAAGAACCAAGATGAAAACATTACAGGTGAGTTCATCACATACCAAGAATCAGGCAGAGAAGCTTCAAAAATGTTCATGTTATGGGCACAAAACTGCAAATGAAGCCAAAGGTTTAAACCATTGTTAGTGGTTTAAATTAACAGTGGTTAGTTTAAACTGTCAGTTTAAACTAAACCTCTGTTAATGGTTTAAACCTTTTATGTTGAAGTCTTTCCTGTAGGAGTTAAGTTCAGATTATGGTGATTTTCCCCACGACACCGAGGTCAGTGGTCAAGTCTCTGAACGGTGCTGAAAAGATGTTTCAACCTGCATGAGGAGATTTGTATGCCTATGAAAAGAAAAGACCAAGAGTCTTGGTCTTTTCTTATATAAAACCTTATATGCAATATCATGAGCCATCTCACTGCGCATCGAGTTCCAGGGAATGATGAGAATTTTTGTTCTTTTGACTTGGTTCCCAAAGACTAGCCGGCTCTTTTGGCTCCCACCTAAAGCCTCATATGTTAGCTTAATTTAGAAAATATGAATGTTTTATGTGTTAATTAATCACTTTTGCATTTAGGGATTGCAAATTATACTTTCCTAATTTTGTCTTTGTTCTGTTACAAAAGCAGGCCTTTTTTTTTTTTTTTTTAACCTAGAGTAATATTTCAATCAAACTTTGCTGATTAAAATATTATGCTAAATTTAACAACACACTGCTAGCAAATCTACCAAACAGAACCATAACAGAACCAAGCTCATTAACCAAACTATGTCCTCAGTGCAGATTGGGATTCAAATAACTATATTAAATTAGCTGATTCTGTTCCTCCTCTTAGTTTGGATTTGCCTGTTTTTGTGAAGACAAGTCGCCAATCTGCCAATCAAATGCTGAGCAGGGCGGAGCCACTGAGAGAGAGAGCTGAGCACCAAAAGGGAAAAAAAAACAAACAGTGGAAGCTCGCTCTCACTTTATGGGAGTCTGCTCTTTTCATTCATTACGTTGTGTTGGCTGCAATGGACTGGCGACCTGTCCAGCTGACCCCGTCTCTCGCCCGTTGACCTCTGGAGATGGGCACCATCACTCCTGGCAACTCCACCAGGGATAAGAGTGTAAAGATAATGGATGGATGGACATATGAACATTGAATTGGCTTTTAAAACCTTTATTCTTTCTTTTATCATGATCTAGGGCTTGTCAACACTGACATCGCCGTGAGGCCTTGTAAAACCAAGCTGCTCCTGTGAGAGACATAGATGCTGCAAGGAAACACTTTTTGTGCTGCCAAACTATGAAGATGAGGCCTCTACTGATGATTGTTTTTCCAAACATAGTTTACTGAAAAAAAACTATATGCTAGGAGCTTACTTCACACTGTGATTTGCCCATTTTAAAGGCCAGAAAAGCAGCTTTGAACGACTTCCTTTTGCAGTTGACATCAAAGCGTCCAATAAAGTTGATTCAGCTCCAACGTGGTGACACCGTGAGAGGAAAGTATGAGTCTGGCTAGACCAAGATCCAGTCCTCGAGGGCCGGTGTCCTGCAACTTTTAGATGTGCCTCTGCTGCACCACACCTGAATAGAATAATTAGGTCATTAGCAAGGCTCCGGAGAACTTATCTACACAAGGAGGAGGTAATTAAGCCATTTCATTCCAGTGTTTTGTACCTGTGGCACATCTAAAAACTGCAGGACAGCGGCCCTTGAGGACTGGAGTTTGACACGGTTTGTTAGAGGCGCAGCTGCTCGCTCTTATTTCTAATAAACCCTGTTGGCGGTACTACGTCTGCGGTGTGTCA
>CAEGAG010136348.1:0-52058 GCA_903067065.1 Brachyrhaphis terrabensis
TAGATAGATAGATAGATAGATAGATAGATAGATAGATAGATAGATAGATAGATAGATAGATAGATAGATAGATAGATCTTTTAGATCTTTTTATTTATTACATATATCAGAAACCAATTTCATATGTAATATTCTGGTACATTTTAATCAATGTATTAGGTGGACTGTTTCTCCCAGGTGCTTATTCCTGAGTCTGTATTGTATTGACATTTTGCTCAACACTGAATAAATTTCCCAATAAAATTTTAAATCAAGCAGTTGCTGATTCATATGTTGATATGTTTTATTTAAAGTTATACCTCAATGTTTTTTTTTGTTTGTTTGTTTGTTTATGTTTTTGTCACAGCCAATGAGCCAGGTTGTGACAGGTTTCCTATAATTGTGATGTAAATGTTATTTTGTTTATTTTTCCTCCAAACTTGGACATGTTTAGTGACTTTCTTTTGTTTGGATTTACAACACATCAGAATCCAGACATCCCCAAAAAAAGGCCAACACCTGAAAAAAACAAGTATGACTTGTAATTTCATAATTTGCTGTTGGAGCACAAAATCAGACTTTCTTAGAGCTCAGAATATTAATTCTCCTCACCCAATTATTTGGTTCTCAAATGAATGTTTGTTATTAGAGTCAGAATTTGATGGTGAGCTGGCCCTTTCTTAAACGCCAGTAACCTTGAAATAAAAGATCGATTTTTAATTAGTTTAGACAATATTTTGCTTGCTCTTTTTCTTCCCCGATTGCTGTAAAAGTAGTTTGTGGAGTAGATTTAGCATTGGTGTCTTTGTTTTATTTTTGTTTTTTTGGGGGGTGGTTATCTTTTATGTCTGTGTATTTAATTGCATCATTAGTAACTAAACAAAATGCGGTAAATCACTGATTAAATTACATCTTAGTTTGCAGCATTTTTCTTAAAATCCTTAATTGAAGTCTAATCATTTTTGTTTGATGTTGTGTACATTTTAACCTGAATAATATCCAGAAAACCCATTGCTTACATTTTATTGAACGTAGAAGGAAATGATACGTAGTTTAAAGAGATTTCAACTAACTTATTTTTGTATAGCAATAGTTTATTGCAGCTTTGTTGCCCTACAGATTTCATTAATTTAATAAATGTACTTTAGTGAAAACATCCCAAATTCTGCACTCCATGTTTGTTTGTTCAAACTAAAAATTTCTGTTCAATTAATCATATTTTTTTTCTTCACTAACATAGCCAGTGGAAGAGAGTGACAGTCCACTCTCAGCGGCAGAAAGTGGGTGTTGAGGATAGGAGAAGTCCAGCTGATTGGAAACATCTGGGTGATTGTAGGGAGCACTCCCACATCATCCAGCGTTGGCTGAGATTTGACAGTGCCCTCTGAAGTGACAGCTTTGACCTCGGCCAGTGTGCATGCACGCAGCTGCCAGAGACGCGGTCTGCTTGGAAAAAAGAGAGCGGACAGAGCCAGACGCTCTAGGCACTAGATGGTACCGCTGCTCTTGATGGGAGCTCTGCTGACAGCCAACGTTTCAGCGGGGGTAAAATACAACCAGCTTGTTCGTGCATTTGGAACCAAAAAAAGTGACCATGCAACAGCTTTCAGAACACTGAAGGCACATTTTTCTTCCAATGTGTGCCAAAATGTTTCATTTTCCATCTGATCTGTTGCTGTCTGCTTTTTGTTTTGTTAAAGAAAAAGCTAAAAATATACAGGGTGAGAATATTATAGCATCCTACAGCACAATGCTAGTGAAATATAATCCACATTTTGTTTTTCATAAGAAAATGTCATATAAAGATGTTCAATAAATTAGACCAAACAAGCTTTTCATTTAAGCATTTAAGCTTCTTTTAAATGAACTTCTTTATGCTTCCTGAATATCTTAACATTTTCTTTGTACACTGGATGCTTCATTTTTTTATTATTATTTTTTTGTTTTCCATTTATTGAAATTCATCACCCACTGAAATAATAAAGTTGTAGTAAACTGAAGAATTTTTTTAGATGGTGGCAGTATTTTTTTTACGTTTCCATAAATAAGAAATAAACTGATTTTGTGTCTGGCTGATGACAATAAAATATCTAAGAAGGCAGTTTACAATAAAGCCTGTTTAGTTCTATGCTTTAAGGAGAGAAGCATTAGGTAAAGCACAGAGCTGACTGTTTTAATGATTCCAGGGGGGGAGATTTAGGCCACGCCTACCACATATTTTACCCAATATCTTTTAGGGGATGGGCTAAGATTGATTATATTGATTTTTGTGCAGATCAGAAAAAATAAAAAATGGAAATTAAAGGCTACAGCGTGATGCCAGATTCGCCATGTGACTATGACCACACCCTTTTGACAGACGTTTCAGAAGACAGTTACATCAACCTATTTTTTGTCACGGGACACAGTTTCATATTGATTAGGTCAACAGGGTCAAATATGGACCTTTCAAAGTAAAGCATGACACTTCCTTTTCGCAGGAGTTGGGGCTTTAGTGATGTCACCATTTGACCATTACATTTTCTTACGGAGTTTAAGATGACTATTGACTACATGTTTTGTGCCACTGACTTTCTTTTCAGGACTTATATGAATTTAACCTTTTTTTCTTTTTATCTTTGGGGGTCTGGCCCTAACAGAAAATGCCTGAATAAACGTCTTCCTCCAAGGGCCTGGACATTGGTGGTGGAAGGATAGTGAAGAACTCAAGGGATATTGAGGAAGTGAAGAGCCAGTGATAGAGAAGGGGTGAAGGTGGGTTGAAGCTCAGCTGAGGAGCAGGAATAGATATGAGATCTAGCCTTATGATGATTGGAGAAGATGAGGTGCTGATAGGCTGGAAAAGAGAGGCATAATGAGGTGATTGGCTGAGCAGGTGAGATGAAGAGAGTCTTGCCATTTGAATTTACACTAGGCTACATTTTAAGCAAAAATGGCCAAATTCGTTGCAGAGTATGGGAGAAACTACTCTGTTGACATGTTGACTGGATAAGAGTGGATGAGAGTATCCAGTCAAGCAGTCAACCCATTAGTTCTTGTACCTAACAGGTTGAAACTAACGGCAGGGTCAGTGCAACCCTGCCGGGACTGTGCTAAGGGAACTGTGGGAAGTATAATGAGGAACTAGAAACTTTCTGAAGAAATTTAAATGGGGTCTGCCAAAGTGTGCTCGTCAGTTGGAACCTAGCATTCTGATGCTAAAAATTAGCATCAATGCTGAAACAACCTACAATGTACTCAATACCATTTGGAGAGCCACAAGCATGTTGAGCAACATTTACTTAGTCCATTCAGTATGTTAAAATTAGTGTATAAGCTAATATTAGCCAAAATGCTAATGTTAGCCTAAATGCTGCCAGTGGCATGTGGGGCATAACTGACATGTTGTCTTACATTGACTTCCTTCATTCAGTGTGCTAAACATGGCTAAAAAAATAAACAAAATAGCTCAAATGTTTATTTTAGGGAAAAGGCTACTGCTAATGTGGGCAGTGCACTGCAGTGCATAAGATTTCTTCTGTTCAGGGCAGAGATGTAGTTCTCTACATCTCTGCCCTGCTCAGTGTTCTGTTGCTATGGTGATTAGTCCTCTCTGAAAACTGTCATGTGTGAGTGAGACACAGAGGGGGAGACAAAATTCCATCTCTGTTTTGAGCTTATCCACAAAACAGTGTCTGTTAGAAATTGTTTTGATTTGAATTTGGCTTGTTTTTCGCTAATTACATCGCCATGGTTACCCGAAATGCCAACAGAAGTAATAGCCCGCATGCCGAGATCCAGCTGCATGTTTTGATTGTGGGGGTGCACGCAGTGGTACAAGCCGCATTAACGGTGAAAGGAAGTGGCAGTTATTTAGAGTAATAGGAAATAGTTCTCCTATGCATTGCTATGGCAGGCCCCAACAACCAAAAAACAATAGGCCTTTGCCGTGCTTTCACTGCTCGGGTTACTCACTAAATCGACACAGGATGTCTAAGGGAAAAAAATTTTAAACTGCTAATGTTTCTTATCTTGCTAAGTATATTGGCCTACCTAAAAATGTGATTGTCATGTGATGTTTATTAAGTAAGTGTGTTGCATGTGTGTTTCTTAATATTCACACTAAATTTGAGTCTGATTTGATTATTACAGTGATACTGTGAGCCCCTAGTACCAGAAGTTTGATGTGTGGTACAATCAAAGGTGGCATTCTACAAACCTTGGGTTTAACAAAATGTTATTTGAGCAACTGTTGCCTTTTGATCATCTTAAACCCTCTTTCAAATTCTCCTCGAACTCCTGACATCAACCAGACACTTTTTGTCCTCACAATTGCTGTTCACTGTTTTTTTTTCTATTTTTCAGACCATTTTGAGTGAAAATCCTAGTAAATCAGCAGTATCTGATATATTCAGACCAGCCCCAAACAATCAAGGCACAAAGTAACTTTCTTGAACATTTTGAAATCAGATTGAACTTCAGCAAATTATCTTCACTATGTCTAAATGATTTGAGTTTCTATTACAATGTGGTTACAGTATCAAATGAGTAAAAAGGCAGTAAATGGGACGGTTTTATTTAAAAGAGTACAATGGAGAAATAGAGCAATAAGAGATAAGTATGGAAAAATATTTACAAAAAAAAATCTTTACTACAGAGAAAAAATTTCTAATTTGCTGATTTGCAAAAAAACGAGGTACATAGTTTGCACAATACTGCAGAAGATTGGAACATACGTGCATGCAGCTCAGCGAAAGAGAGCAAATTGCGGGCAATTAATTATAATTAGTGACACATGTCATGTTTTCACAGTTATTGTTGCATGTGTCATTTCCAGATTTGAAACCTTTAGCAATACAGCTTTGTTTCCTCGTTATTTTTGCAAAATCTGGCATATTGAAACATGTCATTGGATATTTCAGTTCAACCTCGCCACATAATGACATTAATATTAATGCATATGGTAATGAAGTTTCCCGACCAGGAACACTTATTCATATTTGATTCATTAATGTAATGAATGCACAGAATGATCAGATAATATGTTCTTGTGTCCTTGATATGCGACACGGAGAATTAGACTGCCTTAAATTTGAGATAGGTGTGCCTAAGCTGTATTAATCTGTCCTAGAATATATAAGCCATAAACTGAGCGAGGAGAAAAAAAAAGCAAAAAAAAAAAAAATGTACAATGTTTTAGATTAAACAAAACAGTGTGAGATGGAGTTCATTTACTTCACCCTCCTCTTTTCAGAGGCACTAAACTGCTTACCATTATTCAAAGATATCTTTTAAATAAGGCCCAAATATGCGGGTGAAACCAATTTAACGAGTGGCCACCAAAGTCGTTTGTCAAATGATCTATATTGAGATTTTGACTGTGTAAGCCTCTTATCATAACTGCTATAAAACACACATCATTCTGTTTCTGCACTGAATTTTAGAGATAGGAAAATACAATAAATGTGACATTTTAAAGCTTGGGCTTACTTGTTAATTAGGAAACCATTTAAATTTGAACTTGGGCGAACTTAGTGTGAGTTTGTGTTCAGGAATGAGATTCACACATGGAAAGGGAGAAAATCCTAGAAGATATGCTCCATAAGAGATCAGTGAGTCCTTTGATTAAACTGCTAGAAAAGTTTAATCTCAGGTGTTTTTCTTTTTTTGGGAAAATTACTTTCTTTCTTTTAAAGGAAACAGAACAACTTCCCTTTCAGTTTTCCATAATTTCTCAGAAACGTATTATGTGTGCATATAAACATTTTATAACAACACAATCTTCACAAAAAAGAAATCAAATTTGTATAAAGCAGTGAGGACATTAGTCCCTTGAAAGAGCTTAATTACACTAAAGGAAAATGGCTTACCATGTTAGATGTAATTGGTTCTAGATCACCAACAGAAGAAAGTGTCTTTGCCTTTCTTTAACCAACACCTGCCTATAGCCAGATGCAACATGAATCATCTAGTTAAATTTTGCAGTGTCTTGCAAAAAGTATCCATACGATACTGAAAGGACTGTTACACTTGTAAACCACATTTTCCATATAAGAGGAGTAATTGCTGCGATTAATTTACTGAAAAGGCTTACTTTTAACTGATTACTTTTACTTTTTACTGATGTGTCACAATGCCTACTTAGTACTTAGGGAAGAATACTGATGAACCTTGAACTGTTACATATTGGCTTATATGGACCTGCAAAACAGAAAGTCTTAAAGTTTTCTTTCAACAAGAAAGTAATTTTCCTTTCCACTTTCCCATGAAGGCCGCATTTATAAAGTAGATGAATAATAATTTTTCTGCTGACAGATTCTCACTTGTTAAGTGGATCTCTGCAGCTCCTGCAACGTTCCCATGGGCCTCACAGCTGCTTGTCTAAATAATGGTCTCCTTGCCCAGCCTGTCAATATACATGCATGGCCATGTGTTGGAACCCTGCTTTCAACCTTTTTTCAACTGTACCTCTTATCCATCTTTTGTGTTCCTTGGGCTCCATGATGCTGTTTGTCCACTAATATTATCTAATAAGCCTCTGAGGCGTTCACAGAACAGTTGAACATAAGGTTTAATTGATACACAAAGTTGGATTCGACTTATAAAGTAGCTGACTTTTGAAGACAAATGGCTATTCTGTTTTTATGTGGGGCAGCCACAGTAAATGGGGGGAAAAACATCAAACATATTATTATTATATTGCTTTGTAAAATATTTCTAAATCTGTATATTCTTTGTCTTTAACTTTTTTGCATATGTTGACTTGTCAGATGAATGCCTGATAAAATAAATAGTTTATACTAACATGAGAAAATGTGAGAGATAAGAATATAGCTGAAAACAAATTTAGCCAGCATTTTGGCACATTATATTATAAGTTAGCTATTTCAACAATGTAAGTGGACAAGCTGTTGCTAAAGAGTTCCTTTAATATTGGAATATAAATGTGGTAACAGCTACTTTGGGTGATTGAGCAAAATATTGTTTAAGGATATTAACAGGAAAGCAGTTTCTAAAACAACAAAACCATTTTCATTAAATTTTGGACTGGAACAAAATACAACTAAACAAATTACAGAAATCCAATATTTGCTGCACTTTGTGTTTCTACACTTCCAGTGCTGCGCAGCTTATTGGACTCTCTGTCTACTTCAGTAAACACTGCACACTCCACACACTGCGTGGTAAAGATGGATGAGCAACACTCCTCGGTTACTACAGCCACATTTATTTAGAAACAGTGGGGAGAGTTTTGGAGGTGAGGAATAATTCTAGCCAGCGGTTGGCGCCCAGTTTGAGAAAGAGGAGGAGGACCACCATGGGGCATCTGACAGTGATGAAGAGCATGGGCACATGCTGGCAGATTCATCTTGAGCCATAGTGAGGAAGAGAAGGGGGGGAGGGGGTTGGGGAGAGATAGAGCTCAGGGGGGAGGGCAGACAATGGCTGAACACAGGTTTAACAATAAAAGCAGCACAGAGTAGTGTTTTCTTTGAGGTTTGCTCTTTGGCAGAGAGTGCTGTAACTCTCTGCAACCTGCTGGAAACGGCAAGGCACAGAGAGAAAAGAGTGAGGGGGGGCAGACGAAGGGGACTCAAGATTTTATGTGACTCACGAATTGACACAACGCTTTCAAAACATTACCTGCTACTTCCCCGGTGTTGGTCAATTACCTGTCACTCTACAATTCTTTTATTCCCCTTCTTCCGCCACTGTGTCCCCAGTGTGGGACCGCGATGGGGTCAATGCTGATCACAGTCTCTCCAGCCGGCTGTCAGACAGGAGCCAAGATGTATGCTGGGAACCCAGGGATGCAAACGAGTGCATGCCTTTGATGACTTGAGAGATGCACCCCTCTGGTTTGTATTCATGCTTTCAAGCTGCCCTCTGCTGTTCGCATTCCCAATGACAGGAGACGGAACGGAAGGATTTTACAATGTTTACTGTTGATGAGAGAATTCAAAAACAGCCTTTCACTTTCAATGCTGTTTCTTGCCTTGTAAGCTCCTGTTTGACTTTTGACTGACCATAGTGAGCTTTTCTTTCTTCCCTTTTCCATTTATCTTTGTTAAAGTTCTATTACCATGTGCAAGGATAGCTATAAAGCAATCAAAGGACACATGTGAAGGGGTTATTATAGCTTTTTTTTCATAAATGATCGCAAGGATGTCAATGGAAGCTTTAATGGTGGGCGAGAGGTGTGGAGGTGAAGCTAGCATTATATGTGTCTGATTAGGTCCCTGCCTATAAAGCTTTTAGTTACTCTGAACAGCTAAAAGCTGAGAGGATCCACTGATTAGCGGCTGTTTTGAGAAAGAAGCTTCAAAATAGGTGCCGGGTTCAATGTGATTTACTTTCTTCTTATTTTAACTATTTTTATAAATCCTTATTCTCTTTGTGGCAAAAAAAAAAAAGAGAGAGAATACATGTGGACTAGACATACGCAGCTTCATTTAAATGAATTTGATTTACAAAAAAGAAAATCAATCTTCCCTCTTTTTAACCAATTTATCTTGACCTCACGGCATGAAAATTAAGCCTTTTCCTCCTGCCTGACAATTAGATTATTACTGTTATTCTCTGAAATGTGCAGGCTGAATGATAATAAGTTTCTGAAATGCAAGTGGCCCATATGCTAACAAGGGCAACGTATTTCCCTTTCCCATTAACATATCATCTGAATTCAGTTACCTGACACAATTGCAGAGATCAACAGTGTTGATGTGTCAGCTCTGCCTATGTGTTGGCTTGTAGAAAAAAAACTCGCCTGTGCCATGAGTCAAGTGGATGTTAATGCCCCCACAGACCCACGTCAGTCTGATTTCCCCTCATAAAGCAGGAGTGCATTTGTGCAAAAGCTCTCCTTACATCTTTTTAAGAGAAAATTGTGGAGTTTAACCTGCTATATTATCTTTCCTCCTTCCTTTGTGCAGGGAACACACATATATCCACAAGGAATTTGGCACAGTCCACCCAGTCAAGACGCTGATAATCCAAAGTCTTTGACTGCTGATAAGGCAGCCAATTTAACATAATTATAAACCAGCTGCATGAATAGTAACGATTCATTAATTTACCACATAGTGCTGGATGATAATTCTGATCTAGCATTCACTCCCAATTATCACTCATGATAATGATTTCATTAAATCCTGCTCAGATTTTTGGCATTATAAACCTAATTGCAGAAAATACAGTTAAACATAATAAAACTGGAGGCTATAAAATAAACGGTGTCGGCTCCATAAAGGGAGCATTAGAGAGGTGAGGTTGACAAATAGCTCTCAAAACAAATGCTGTTGACCAACAGTATTATTACCTCCACACTTAATTACTTTTTGCTTTTTGCTTTAATTGCTTCAATAAAAATAATCTATATAGCTTTTTAAATTACACTTTCCAAGTGACCTATGTAAAGAGAATTTTATTATGTGCACACGGTAATTACCCTGTCACAGTCCAGTTAGGGGCTATTGTCTGGCTATGCTGTCTAGCTGTTATTGGCGTGACCAGCATGCTCAACTACCTATTCACAGAGCTTATAAGTTTTCAATAATTGCTCAAAATGCACAACAGAGGCACATTTGATTGTATTTTGAGAGAGAAATTGTATCAGTTTCAGAAATATTTCAAACGTCAGAGGTATATTATCTTTTGTTGAAGAATTACTTTACTTTTTGTAAAACCCATGAATCAAAATGGAAATAGGGAACCCTAATTGTAATGAAATTCCTTTAATTAAGTAGTTGAGGGTGTAGTGTAATGTGTATGTTTCTAATGAGCTGCTAAAACACACAAAACAGCTCGATGATATTATGCTCCATAATTATTTGGAGTTCTGTTTGGTTGATCCTGCAATTAGAAAGCTGCACATAAGCTGTAAATGATTTCCGACAGCTTGTCACAGCAGTGTGCCTGAATCCGCAACTCAGTGACTGAGGATTTTTTAATTCCTCTTCATCAGCGACTCACCAACTGTGACACCTGACATCTCTGATGTATAGACGTTAATTAATAGAGAAAATAAGGTGTACATACATAAAATGTGGAAAAACTAAAAGATCATAGTATGATTTGCTATGATATTAAATAAGTGCTTACGTCTGTAGTTTTCCTCGTCTATGTATTTCCTCTTCCCCCACTGGTTGACTAGAAGCTGCCCTGTCCTTTGTATGGGTGGCCTTGTCAGTCCTCATCCAGTTCCCAGCAACCATGCCCTCAACAATTCCTTCGGCTCTCATCGGTGGATTAACAGAAGCTTCTTTTTAAAACATGTCCTCCAAGAACCAACACAAAGAAGTGCATTGAATTGGCTAGATAAATACATTTTGTAAAGTGTGAAGCGTAATTATACAAGCTAGACAGTAAATCACTGTGACAACAGTAACTGACTGGCCACAAATATACAGGAGATTTATTTATGATTTTTTTTTTTTTTTCATTTCTGAACAAATTTATTGTTAAATTCAACAACAGCAATGTACAGGCTTACAGCATAAACACAATTATTACTGTGAATTATGTTGCAGCTTTGTCATACAATTTAGTACAATTATAACAAAAATATTACAGTACAAACATCCAGAAAACACCATAGTTTTCCAGTGAAAACCTCTTTATCTGCATTGCTATAATGTTCATTGCTTTTACAGCAATGGGCTGTTGTGAATACAAGGATTTTACTGCTTGTACTCCAGAATTTGTTTTCTATGAACAATAACACTGTAAAAAGTTTATTGTTAAAAAATAGTAACTCAGTGGCAATGATCATCTAATGCCTCTTGTATTTTAATGTCCCAGTAAAATGATGTACAGTAAATTACAGTAAACTTGGTTTTACTGAAGAAATAATAGCTTACAACCTTACTGCTGACTTAAAAAAACAGCATAAAATGCTATGTACAATGTATAAGCTGCATTCCTACTGTACATCCCTGTGCAAAGCATACAGAAATTTGGGTTTTAGCCCACATAAAAATAAAATATTAAAATTAAGCAAAGAACAGGCATGTATTTTATTCATGTTCCTTAGCTGGTTGATATTACTGTGATTTCAGTCTCAAAAGTCAAGAATTTTCAGACATGATGCAATCATAATGAGTTATTAGGAATTTTTACTTATCTTTACTACCACAATATTCATACCCAAAAGTAACACTAGCGCAGCTCATGTTAAAAGCCAACTTTCAAAGACATTCAAAATTTCCAGCTTTACTTCAGGACAGAAAAGCCTCAAAGCAGAGACTATAGAGTCCTCAGAATCTGTGGCTAAGGGTTAGTGGGGAGCAGTGGGACAGCCTTGGGACTGGGGGCCTTCTTCATGCTGGCTTGCCAGAGAGCTGCCCAAAGCATGGACAATTAGAGGGGTCCCTGGTGCCTCTTTGCTCTCTGTGCGCCTGGTGGGCTGCTCTGTGAGGCACCGGGGGGGTGCTCGAGGAGTTGACTGGGTTGGCTCGGCTGGCTGGGCCAGAGGCATAGAGCTGGGGGAGGCCTGATCTCAATAATCCTTTTGCCCCAAGAGGCTGTCACACCACTCACACTGCTGGAAGCTAGAATGGAAATGGACCGAGGGCTTTCTGAAGCTTTTACCTGCTTGAAGAGCTCATCATTGAGAGACAGAGGCATACTGAGAACTCAGTGTGCTTCAAAGGCAGAGACAAGTTGTTTTTATGACTGAAACACAAATCAAACCACGGATTTGACATCTGTCTTTTTATTATGTGAATTGTGTCGTTTTATAAAAACAATAATTGAATGTGGTTTTGCAAATGTCAAGTATTCAATGTTTTAATATTACTTTGTTACTTAGTCTCATTGGTTTTCGAAAAATCTAATTGGTCTCAGCTGAATTGCATCTGAGGCATGAATCCCATCTTTTTCGAGACATAAGCGCTGCAGTTAAAATAACAAAAGATATATTTTTTATATATTCTAAAAGAAAAATCTACAAAAACAAAAGAAATTAAGCACAGACATCATTAATCCATGAGACAAATAATTAGACGTTTCAGCAACATGGGTTTTATGAAGAAAGTTTATAAAAGCAGAAGCATTATTCTTTGTACAAGAATTACAGACAGTTACTCATCTATGTCAACAGTAGAATTACTCTAAAGATCTATCTTTAATCTTTTTAAACTATGAGGTGAAACTTAAACAGGAAAAGAATAAATTATTCTGCTTTTTAATGGTCACAAAACCTGTTGGATCTCCACAGATATGCTGTGCTCTAACATCTGTTTCCTTAGTTTAAAGATATATATAAATACAGAGAGAGAACACAGCTTTTTATTGGCCACAGAGGTAATTTTACAATAGTTTAATATTGGCGATCACATTTGCTCTGGGTTTGGATAGCTAGAAGTTCTTCAGCTAGGACTTTGAACCTGGTTGTTATTCCAAAGAAGGAGGATCAAATAATTACTGAAGGCATAATCACAAGTCTAAGATGTGAAGAAAAGACTGTATATTTCAGAACTTCTTTTTAAAATAAACAACATAAAGCATGTTTTAAACCGTGACACCTGGAGCATTTTTTTCTGAACTTACACAGTAAAGCACAACCTCCAATCCAGATCCCTGGTTGGGGTAAAATGTTTATCCAGCTAATTAGATTTGATTTGCCTTGATAAATGCAGTGGAAACTCAGGAGGGATATAGTGGCCAACTTTTGTTACTGGAAAGTGAGTGGAAACTCTCCCTTGGCATAAGACAGGGCTCAGGAAGCATAACAGTCCAAAGAGCCATGTTTACCCACAGTGCAGCTTAAAATATTTGTTAAAAAGCTACAACTAATACTTAACCTTTGGGGAAAAAGACATGTTCTCATTTATGATGAATATGTGCTGTAGGAAATTAGTTCTACTTTAAAAAACAACCGTTTTTAGTTTTTAAATTAAATAAAAACATGAAACATTTGCAAGAATGTATATATACAATTTCTTCATCAAGATGTCAATGTATATGGAAACAAAGCACATAGTTTCCATGTGTTTTGTTTTCATACAAAGCACATGCATGCTTTGTACGTGTCTTATGCAAGATAAATAGTATATTTTAGGAAATACAAAATACAACCTTTGTTAAATTCTCCATAATTAAAAAAACTTTTTTTTTTTTTTTTTTTATCATATTTGCAAAAATTATAAGAAACCATTGTGGAATGTTTAAAGATCCACTTGTGCCTGCAGAGGCACCGGTTTCAGACCCTCGGGATAGCGCCTGGTGACAAGCAAGTATTAAACACAACTGCAGTCACCAAATTTTGATCAAGATTTGCTGACTGAGTTGGGTAACCTTCTTCTTTAATAGACAAAAGCTTCCTGAATAGATTAGTACTGTGAGTGTCTTTGAACATCTCACAACTTTCTACCTGCAGAGGTTTTTTGGAAAGGTGTCATCACTAGGCTCTAATCAGTCATTCAGCAGTGGATTTTTGTGTAACCACTGCAAAGAGTTGGTGACAGAGGAAATAATATGTACTACACAATTTTGACTTATTTCATAACATCAAAGAAACTTGACTTACTGTGAAGCAATCACAGTTCTTATGTTTTCTATACAAATAAAACTATACATCAACAGCTTGGAAGACTAGCAATCAGATTAGAGTTCAATTGATTTAAATCTTGACGGTCAGCAAATGGACAGAAGAGCAGACATGTTACAAGTAAAAGATTAAAATATAGAGGATGCTACAGCTGCAAATGCTCTGTTGACTTTCTGTTAAAAAGAAAAGTTTGATCTGTTCCACGACAAATAAAAGAAATAAAATCTGCTTTTAACCCTTGTGTTGTCTTAAAGGGTCAAAAATTACCCATTACCATGTTTAGCTGTAGAAAAAATACCCTAAACATTCTTTTTCCAACTTGAAATTTTATGACTTTTCCTAAATTGACCCCATGATTAGAAAAAGTGATACTTTGTTTTTGTTTATATTTCCATGTGGGCTGTACACCACTAGGGTACAAGGATTGTCTTGTGGGTCATTTTGGACCCATGCATTATAAAAGCATTTAAACACCAGAAAAAGAGTTCAAAGGCCACACACAAACTCTCTCATACACACACACCCCCTCACACCCACCCCGCACACGCCCCCTCACCCCCACCCACACACGCACACACCTCCATACACACATATCAAAGAAACTGGATTGATGTATGAATTGAACTTGCATTTTACGTGCACCTGCACTCTCAATCTGCAGCTGACCTCCCACATCACACAAGTTCCAAACACAACAAAAAACAATCTCATACATAATAAAAACAAATTAGGTATAGAGGATATGAAGGTATGCTGAATCTGAGTACTTCTAGTTGGTTTCTTGCTGATGCCATGAGTAGACGTTTCACTGCCCAACAGGTGCTACGTTGTATGTTTGCACACGCTGTCCTACATGGGATCTTCAGCACAAGCCGTTGAATATCTTATGTTGAACAAATTCTTGTGCTGAAGATGTTCAACGTAGGAGCATCTTCATATGGTGAAGAACATTTTGTGTTCAACGTGGTGTGATCTTCATCTTATGTTCAACGTGGGGAGTTAAGCATAGGATGTTCTTTGTCTTATGTTGAAGATGTTTATCATAAGAGCATCTTTATAAGATGAAGAACATCTCCACCTCATGGGGATGTTATTCATCTTATGTTCAACGTGGGGTAGAAAGGATCTTCTTAGACTTATGCTGAAGATGTTCAACAGAAGTTCAACACCTTCAACATAAGACGTCTTCTGTTCAACATCTGATGTCGAAAAGAAGATGTTCATCTTGTGTTGAGGATGTTCAGCATAAGAACATCTTCATGTGATGAACATCATCTCGTGAAGATTTTCTTCATCTTATGTTCAACACCTTATGTTGAGCAGAAGATGTTCTTGTGTTGAACATCTCATGTAATTATGAGACAAGAGCTGATGTTAAATTGTTCACAAAATCAACCAACATTTCGTTTTGTTGTGTTACGAGAGGTATTTTTGTAATTCACTACCTAAAAAAATATAAAGGAATGAATCGCTGACTAAAAGTTCCAAATTGTTGACTTTTTGTTCCGTTTCAGTATAATTAATTCAGAAGTAATAACTTCACATTTATATAATTACAATAATAAACCTTTACTGTGTAAAAGAAGACTGCTACAAACTTGGTTTGAGGGAAAAAGTAAAAAAAGTATAATACTGTTGATCGTCTTTTTTTTATTGTGTAACAAAAATACATAATAAAAAAATTATTAAATTGAGTTGAATTGATAAATATCAGATTGTTTCATCATGGAGAATAGAATTTGGATTTAAAATTCAATTAATTTGCTTTATTTTGGGGCTTTTGTTAGGGCGGGTCATTTTTGACCTGTAGGACAAGGGGAGTAAACACAATGTTAGGATCGCACGAGGGTTAACAAACTACTATCGCCATCGTTAGACAGATCTGAGACTTTGTTACTTAAAAATGAGAAAGTAAAAGAGCAATAACCCTGTCACATTTCCTTTCTGCAGCCATTCCCTGCTTTCATTAATGTACAATTTCGTCTTAAAATTCCCCAGACTACGTCATAATCTACTGGCCTGGCAGAGTATATGCGATGTAGAATCATCTTGTTGTACAACTTAAAGTGAGCTGTCCCATATGAATACGACCACAGTCAAAATCATTGGTCTAATTAGACCGACATGCCTCCGAATGTAAGGGGAAACTTAGTGCAAATGGATAAAGGTCTTTCAGCTCTGTGCCACTGGCTGTCTCAGTCCCTTAATGTATTACCACCTGCACCTACAATCAGCACAGGAACATTTAAATGACTGCGATTCAGAGGAGACAGAGCTTCAAACTGCTGCGAAGCGCATGAGAGGTGATTTAAGATATTGGCTGTAATGAAGCTGACCGTTGGCAGGTCTGCTCAGAATGTGATGGGGAAAATTAGGGGCGGGAACGGGTCAAAGACATACATATACTGAGGGCGCTGCAGCAAATGAAATGCAGAGCAGAAGTCTACGGTCCAATATATTGTTTATTTCGTGTCAGGTAAACATCAACTGCAGTGAGCTTCGGGTGTCTGTAAAGATGATAAAATCAATGTTTTGTGTTTGTTTTCCAGCAGCTCGAGTATATTGTTGCATTTCTCTTTTTATCACCTCTGACTGCTCTCTTCACCAACATCAGCCCTCCCTCTTAGAGGTTGAGGCACAAACAGAAACAAATTCCCTCCCTCATGGATGAAAATGTGCTTTTTCTTGCTGTAGATCCAAACAATTAATCTCACAAAATAAACTGATCAAAAGCGTTGGACATGTGTGTAATGCTGAAAAGCAGAAAGATGAGGCAGAAATGTATGAAAAAGGTCAGCATGTGGAGGTGGAGCACATGGAGATGGAAGATGGGCAACATCTGGGCGCAGCCTCTTAGACTGATGGCTGCTAACTGATCCTTGTGATTGTGATTGACAGACACTGACCACCACTCTTCTGGCCCTGGCTTCTCCACACTGCTGAGCACAGCGTGCTGTGTGAAGGCTAGCTGAGATTCCCAATAAAATGGACATTACAGGGATAAACAACGACCGGCCTCACAGAGGTGAATGTTGGGCACATAGCACTCTGCGATCATCCGATGTAGCAGGGTTCACTGACTCTGCACTCCTTCTGGATTGAAGAGTATATGGAGTCGCACTCAGCAAACATCTCATTGAGAAGGCAAAAATGGCCAGTGGCTTTCAGAAAAATAGATTCTTTGTTCGAAAAAGACATCACAAAAACAAAAGGACAACAAGATGACACACAGTGCTCTCCAAAAGTATTTAAAATTTTTGGACACATTTATCAAGTTACAAAATGCAAACCTCCACATATAGTAGATTGGGTAGATGACATTATTTTCTATTTGTTCCAACAAATAAAAGTCTGCAAAGTGGTCTGTGTATTTGTATTTCTGCTTCCATTATGCCAACACAATACCTTACTGTAAATGACATCCAATGCAGCGAGATGTCATCAGAAGTGAGATTATTAACAAAAGTAGATTCACCTGCATCTTACTTAATCACAGTATGAATTACAGCTGTTCTGTAAAGGCCCTATACATTTGGTGGAGAACATTAGTGAAAAAACAGCATCATAAATACTAAACTGCAGAGAATCTTATTGTTAATTACAATTAGTCAAAACTATTCTGGTCACCTACTCGTCCATGAAGACCACAACTTTGGCCTTTTTGAAAAAGTGTCAAGAATAACGCCATTATTGGCTTACAGGCAAAATGCTGCATAACCCTGAACACACTATTCTCACAATGAAACATGATGGCACCACCTTGCTTTAGTGCCCAAAGTCGGTCCTGGAGGGCCGACATCCTCCATGTTTTAGTTCTCTCCCTGGTTTAACGGACTTGGATCCAATGATGGCTCATTAAAAGGTCTAAGAAGAACATTGACCTGCTGAAAAGGTTGTTGGCACCACCAGGGAGAGAACTAAAACATGCAGGATGCCGGCCCTCGAGGACCAACTTTGAACACCCCTCCTTTAGGGGATGCTTTAGTTTTAGCAGGTATGGGGGAGATAGTCCGAGTTTGGGGAAGCTGGATGGAAGTACACACAAGGCAATGCTGGCAGAAAAAAACTTTTTTTTCTTTGCAGAGAAAGTTTCCCCTTCCTAAAGGACAACCCTAAAGATACAACCATAGCTACAGTGACTGGATTAGCTCAAATAATATTTATGTGCTAGAATGTCATAAGCAATGTCTAGAATACATGTAACTGGAAATATTTAACGAGGCTTGAATATTTAGGTTTAGTGACACTCTCCAGCCAATTTGACTATGTTGTAAAGAAAAAAAAGGAAATATTTTAGTCTAGAAGTATAAAGATGCCATACCCCAAAAGAGTTGCAGCTGTGGTTGCAGTGAAAGGCAGTCCTTCTACTAAATATTAACTCAGCCATCTGAATGCAAAGACATGCCACAGTTTTCAGATTTTTATTGGTCAAGAAAAGTTTTAAAACTTGCATCACTTGTCTTCCATCTGGCAATTATTCCTTTCTTTGTGTTAGTCTGTCACATAAAGCTTTATAAAATACATAAAAATGTATGGTTGTAAAGTGACAAATTTGAAAAGGTTTTGTCATACGCTATAGCTGTGTTAAACACAGAGATGCAAAGGATTTAAATAGACAACAGTTTTGACAAGTGCTGCTGTGAAAAATATCCTGAAATATATTTTGTGATGGTCTTTGAAAAAGGCAGCCTATCATTTGAGTAGTTTTCCCAATGAAAGCAAGAGTACAATGTGTAGTTATATAAGTGTCGTTTTTAACAGAGAAATATTCCCACGAGCAATAAAAATAAATGCTCGGAGCCATTTACATCCCTAATTTTCACATCCATTAAATAGATGAATGCTTTGATACTATTGCTGTGTTTATCTGTGTTCTCTTGGGATTCATTAAAGTGAACGCTCCCTTCAAAATATAATCTATTGCTTAATTAAACTTCCCAAATATGAAATCTGAACCCACATATCTGGAGAGAAGTTGCTGCTTTGTTGTTCCCTCATTTGCACAATATTTTAATGAACAAGTTGCGGAGATGTGTGCCATTTGCATGTAAATAAAGCGTCTCCTCAAGCACTTAACAGCTTTGATTTGGATTACATGTGTTCTTTTTGGGGGTGTGGGGCTACACGAACCTCCCAAGAATAGGATTTCAAGCCCAGTGAATACTTCCGACTGCTTCACAGCTTCTAGCTCTGAAGCACATCATTACAATGTGTGAAATTTTAATCAGTGATGTTGTGAAGAAACAGAGATCAGGCAGTGAACGTAATTAATGTCCTCTGTCATAGAGATTATAATGGCAAATTTGAATGTGCAAGTGTTTTAAAGAGCAAGGGGAAATGCATTAACCAAATTACATAGCATGACATGAATGAGCCATCATGCTTTTCTGCCAGTTTATGTACGCACAGATATCCCTTATTATATAGGATGCCATTACTTCCCTTTTAATTGAACAGCATTTTGTTTGGCGTAAGCGCACTGAACTTTGCATCAGCCATGCATAAATTTTATGCATGGCTTACTTGTACATGTCCCAGTCAAAGCAGATTTCCAAAGAGTAAAATGCAACATATGGCTTGATTCTAAATGAACATGCTATAGCTAAGCTACAGTGAATAAAAAAACTTAGCATAACATTCTGTAGGTTCAAATTAATTTACTTTTAATATGAAATACTTTTATTTCATTTAAAAGTAGTTCATATTACTAGTCTCCTAGCATGCATTATCAACAAAATTGAAAATATTGTTTTCTAATGCATATATTACAATTAAAATATGGCGAATATACATTTTCCCACAATAATTTAGATTTTTTTCTCACGTTACCAACCCCACTATAAAGACAAGTCCTGTTTTACATTATGCTGCTGCCAAGAACAGGCATGCATAGTATGAGCCATGCTTATACATAAACATAAAACATGTCAAATAACAAGTTCCACATTTTGTCACAAAACAGCTTCAAACACTCATCTTATATTATCATTAAGGAATTTAATTTCAAATTCCTAGTACATATTTATTTCAAATATAATCTGAAAAGCATGTCAAGGATTTGTATTCATCCCCATTAACCATGTATTTTTTTTCTTCCACTTTTATTATTTTTTGTACAAAAAGTTTTGTGGCTGTAATTCTACAAAAAAAATGAATTTGAATTTGCATTAACTTGTGACAAGTAAACTTACTTTGTTTTAATTTTGATTTCATCTTGACAAAGTAATTTAACTGGTACAGTATATCAGGACAATAGGTATAAGAAAATAAGTTTCTCCATTGGGTCTCTCATGATTTCTCCAATACAGACCCATTATGTGCTACTCTAACAAGTTTGATATGATAATGTTCTGACAAGTCTCCTACCATGAATAGGTGACTTGCTAATTTTTTTTCTAAACATATGGTTAATTTTAATTGAACTAAGAAGTTTCTTTCTTACTGTACATCCGGTTGTGGATTTGCAGTTATTCAATAGTTTTTGGTCAGTAGCTTGAAAATCATTCCATTTTGTAATTTACATTGAGATCAGGGTCTATACACAGTCTTTAGTTTCCAGACTTCGAGAGACATTGGAATGAGGTGGGAACAAACCCAACTCTGTTGTATCCCTATATTTGATTTCAACTCGCTGTATATATATTTTTAAACTCTGTTCTGATATTTGAAAACCCTCAGCCTTTGTAATCTGCTTCCTTTAATTCTTCTGGCAGAATAAAAGGAAGCAAGCAAAAGCCCGTCAAGTGCATAATGACATGCGAAAAGATAATGTTTAGTAAGAAATCCCAGTGGTCACATTGTGGGTGTTGTTAATGTTTCGCTAATGTGTGCATGACAGAGACGGGGGGTGAGTGAGAGGAGTGCTGCGAGCGAACACTGCACACCTGGCACTCTGCCCAGCAGTTGCTGTGGCCGTACTCTTGTTTCTGTCACTAGCAAGTGTTTCACAACCCTTCCAATCAATTGGCACACAGCCTCCTAAAATAGAACTTGGCACCAGACTCAACCCGACTATTGTGGGTGCTGGTCAGTACTCAGAGAATATTGCTCGTCACTTTCTAATTTACTTTTTTTAATGCCATAAACAGGTAAGACATTAAAAAGATTTTACATTATTGGTCTGCCAATTTTTAAAAAAGGGGAATCCTACTCTACATTAATTCACTCTGGAATTGTTTGCATTCAGTTTTGTGCCAGGTATGTGTCCTTTCGTATTTTGTTGACATGCGACGTTAATGAAATCAGAGGTAGCGGCCTAGTGAATAAAGAAAACCAGTTACGCTGGCTAATGAACACTCTGAGTAAGGAGAACTGAAAAACAGGAGTGCGATCAAGTCATTAGTCCTTTTGATAAAATGCTGGACACCAATTTCTCTCACTGTGAATAGACTGCAGATAAATAATCCCCAACAGAAAACTTAAAGACTGATGGATCATTGCCTCGGCAACATGCCACTGCATCAGCCTCTGCGTGTCGCCAAGTGTTAACCAACTAATCAAGGCCAGCCTGCTTCTCACTGTCTCCTTTTCGGCCTGCCAACAGATTCATCACCGGCTGGGTTAAACAGGAATAAAAACACATTAGTGTCACATTCGACTGATAGAATGAAGTTCCTCGATGGGCGCTGCACAATGGTAAAAGTCTGAATGCGTATTGATTTGTGCTACATAAATCTTGTTTTCTGTCTGGGCCAGTGAATCAGCAGTGACCCCCGGGGTTAACAAACATTGCTGAGGCGCTCAGCTGGTGTGTGAGCCTAACAACGGCCATGCATTGCAGTAGCTATGCCCTGTCTTGTCATTTCTCAGTCCGCATGGCTTTGCTAATTGCTGGCGATCAAGAGACAATGCGATGGGGTGGTGCGATTCTTGCGGTTTTTGGCTCTAGCAAGGAGATTTGAGGCTCCTGAAGCCAAAATCTATCAACAGTGGATGTGAATTGGTCAGCAGGAGTCTATGAGTTACAACCTGGATTAATTGACATAAGGGGATCCAGTCTTGCTAGTGCCAGATCACATTAAGCTGAGGAGATTTGACTCAGTAAACTTTCACAAAGGCAAACCTCTTGTTTCTACTGGAAGATTGACACTATATAACTGAACCTTCTGTATTGTCGCGACCATGACTGAAAATACTTCCACTGCCAATTACAAAGTTTATTTTTTCAGGAGAAAATGTTAAGTCTTATACAGAAGATGACTATTAACCTATTCTGAACTGAAAGCACAAAGGCAAACAATATGTGGGTTGAGCAATATAAAGACTGTTATACGTTGTAGCTCCCCTATGGCCACCTTTTTCTCTGTTTGTTTTAATAAATCATGGAGGCATCAGGTGTTAAATTGGTTAATCTTTCAATAGTATATGAAATCCATTTGTTTGTGGACTTGGAAGATTACCATTGAAAAAAGTAATTGCATTATTATAGGTGCCATCATCATCATTTATCTCTCTGACATTTAAAGACTTGCTAAATGCCAAACTGCTCCTCAGAGAAGGTTCTAGCTTGATTCTATATGATCTTCAAACACTTTTAATTAGAAGATATTTAAATTCTAATGAGACACATCTGCAAACTTCAAGTTTAAAAGTGATTTGTGATGATGCATCCACAACAGGTATGACATAGTCATATCCATGTATCCAGTTGTACAGTGTCTTGGAAAAGTCTTTAAATCTTTTATTTTATTTTATTTTATTAATTTTAATACTTTATGCATATGCACTTCAGTGTATTTTACAGGAGAAAAACTAACAAAATATAGTCTAAAATTGTGAAATATAATAGAAATAATGGAGCATTTTTTGCAAACAAGAATATGAAATATGTTTCAATACATATTCGGCCCCAAAGAGTCACTACTTTGCAGAACCACCCTTCACTGCAATTACAGTAAGACCTTTGGGAGTATTTGTCAGCTTTTAAAATCTAGAGGCTGAGGTGTTTACTCATTCTTTTTTTCATCAGACATACCACTCTCTGTCAGACTGGAAGGAGACCATCTGTGAAACAGCAGTTTTCTAACTTTGCCACAGATGTTCATTTATATTAAGGTATGGACTTTAACTGGACCATTGTAGCACAACTGCTTTGTAGCCTCAACAACCTTCTGAAGTCTTCACTGACCAGCTAAATTTATCCAGAGATTAAATTGCAGGATGCTGCTGTTTACCAATTATATGACTTCTAAAGGCAAGAAGTGGTCACACTGGATTTATTTAGGGATTTCAGAGTAAACCACATCCTAATTTTAAATCAGACATCTCTGTATCAATTTGTTTCACTTCTCAAATGTAGGTTAGTTTTTGCTAAATAAAATGGCCAATGATTGAAAGTAAAATATATTTAGGTTTATACTTATGGTTAAACAAAAGCGTAAAAGTTTCAATTGCGTGGATACATTTACAGGGCACTGTAAGTATTTCAGAGGCCATAAGAGTTCCTGTCTTCTCCTGGCAAAGATTAATCAGTCTGCCTGCTGAGAGGGTGGACTCTTTGTGGCTGTGTTTGTTTTCTGGGTGGGGAGACAGAGTGGAGGAACTTTAAGCAGAGGGGATAACAGAATTAAAGAGTCAGATATAGAAAAAAAGGGGGTATGGTATGTCTCTGGAGGCCTCCACACCAGTGCTCACCCTGCTGCCAGGCACACTGCACACACCAGAGACCTTATTTACCCATCAGCCCAGAAAAGACCTGGGCTCTAGATCCTATTTACTCAGAGCCTGGGCAACCATGAGGTTCTGAGGGGATCTCTCGCCAGCAGCAAAAGCAAATACTCTAGATCAAAAGCAACCAAGGAAGAAGAAAGAGGTGTGCAGCCAAAGCCTTGGTCAAGTGATAATGTTTACTCTTTGGTTTGAAGGGTTGTGGATAGACTCCATTTGGAAAACTCCAAATTGACACCCCCACTCTTACCCTCCACCCTCTTTAAAGGAAGAAAAAGAATCTGATGGCTACCACTGTCTCATATGAGACAGTGGTAGCCATCCAGCCATGTCTGGAGCACCTGCGGTAATGTGGACTCCTCTTGTCTCTTAAACCGGCACTGCCACCGGTCTTCAGGATCAGACATGGTGTCGGGGGGAAAGAGAGATGAAGACGGAAAAAAAGCCCAGTTAATGACTAGCTCTTATGCATCAGTGCACTTACTAATGAGCTTCCAGGGAGAGGCTGGCAAAGCCGGAGCGAAGGCTGAGTCGGGATGTGAGAGGCCTGGGCCATCACTTCCCTGCTGTGATCCCTGCCTTCCCACTCACAAGGAGCCCCGGCTTCCAGCCACTAATGAGTGTTAGAGGGAGAGCCAAGCCTGCGTCCACCTGCCAGCCTTCAGAGCCCAGCCTCCTGCAAGACAGTAGGGGTCAGACGCATTCCTGAGCTCTTAATAATTTACATCATATTGATTTCCTCACTGTTAGACACTCTCACCTGCATGGGCTCTAACTCCCACTTTCTTTTGCTGGTTTCCTCTCCCTGAAATAAGTGCATTCCACCAGAGAGAGGAGTTTGAATGATACAAAAGCATGCAGCTTTGCCCTGGTAGAAAACCAGTTAAGAAGAAGGTTCAGTTTAATGGATCACAGACAGCATCTGTGTCAATGGGGAAAGCAGGCAGTTTACCATGTAAACATGTGGCAAAAAAAATAGAAGAGAACAGGTCCTATGCACAAAATACCGATAGTTGCAATACTTTAACTTTAAAATCCTAAAAGGATCAACTAAGCCTCATTTGCATATTGCACTTTCAATTTAAACCTAAAAATTGACAAAGCAATTAATAAATCCAAAACGTCTAAATCAAAAGGTACAAAGATGTAGGGATGAAAATAAATTATGCAGTTTGCATTCTATTTAACCTCTAATAAGACTCGGAAAAGAGGACATTAGTATTCTACCTTGGTCAAAATAATGATCTTTATACTTGATCTTTTAAATATTCATCACCTTAGAACATAAGACTCTCCTCACACTGATTCATAATTCAAATTATATGAATGTTACATAGGTATAGCATCATCACCCTCCTCACAAGAACAACTTTCTATCATGAATGTTTCACTTAAGAATGACTTTTAACACCCTTCAGCTCTGAGTTGCTCAGAAACATATTTAAGTTGCTCTGCAACACAGACCTTTGGAATATAACATTGTTTTTGTTATTTAAATGAAGGTGATGATGAAGATGATGATGATGATGATGATTATGATGATGATGATATTCACATTTTTCACATTTACATTTTTTAATGTTCATGTCATCCTCCATGTTTTTTGGGGGTGGGGTGTTTGTCTACTGAGCTTACCTTAAAGACAAACTTTTCACATGTTTGGGCAAGGCTCCACTAATTGCTTAAATACAAAACGTACTGATTTAAGGAAGACTAGTTAAAACATTTCTGTCATTATATACCATTAAACAAATCATATCAGTGAGGTTATTTTGACAGGACCTCTAAAAGCTTTACTATTTTTATGTAAATTACAAATGACTGTTAGGTAGGTATTAGATTTCTGCCTATTACAGTTTTATAAGCCAACAAAGGATCTGACCTGTTCCTGCTGGAGGAAAGTATCAGATTTCAACGATGTTGTTAGATGTCTCCTGGATGCAAAATGTCTGAATGTTTCTGAAAGCGACTGTGCCTTCTTTTTGTCTATTTGTTTATCAAATAATGTGATACGTACTTTCTGACCATGTGTAACGACTGATAGTGTCTGTTTTAAAACTTAAATGTTGTGAACTATTTGAATTCTCACTATATTAATGTAAGTAAAAAAGTGGATTTTTTTTATTTTTTATTTGCAATAACGTTAAGTAGTTCATCAAAATGCCTTGCAAT
The DNA here is from genome assembly GCA_903067065.1 of Brachyrhaphis terrabensis. Classification (NCBI taxonomy): domain Eukaryota; kingdom Metazoa; phylum Chordata; class Actinopteri; order Cyprinodontiformes; family Poeciliidae; genus Brachyrhaphis; species Brachyrhaphis terrabensis. The sequence continues at coordinate 25,346 of CAEGAG010136348.1, forward strand.
CCAATAAAGCACTAACCAATAATGATGTCTGTCTTCTTGGTTATAGCTTAAACAATACTGCCCTCTTCTGTTTTGAAACATTTTCTAAAATATGTGACCAGAAGTGTTGGTTAACCAAAGCAAAAATGCTCTAAGCAGACCGTGCATAGCTCCCATGTGGAAATGAAAAACTGGGAATTTGATAAAATTGGTATGAAACCAAAAAGTAGTGATTTAACCATATATATGAAATTCAATAGGTTTTGTTCTAATTATTATTGTAGAACACTAGTACATTTGCACCATAGCAACCCTGAATCGATGGACAGAAGGATGGATGATCATCAAGCATATTATGGAACATTAAGAATATCAGTTATGTGTCCGTACCTTCCACACATGCAGAATCTGCATGTGTGAATCTGCATGTAAATGATGGAATTCTTATTACATTAAGTATCAATAGGTGAACTTATATTAAAAGAAAAAAAAATAACAATAGAAACAAATGTGTATACAAATCCAATATATTATTTTCTTTCTTTTGCTTTTTTGTGCTTATTGCCAAATTGTAAAAGTGTAAAATTTGACTATGGTGTTTCAAAGAAGGGAGGCTAACTGCTATAGCTGACTATTTCATTGTGTTCATCAGTGTGTTCATCAGTATGACAACCAGTGGATGGAAATTGCCTTTGTGGTGGCTACTTATTACAAATAGCACTCTATTAGTGCCCACCTAAAAGAAAAAATGTAAACAATTTTTATCCAGGATGTATGAGTTCTGTACACATCAAGGGAAGGTCAGTCTGCCCCTGTCCTGTTTTCTGGATGAACCAAACCACACAGTGACAGATGTGCCCAGGACAGAATAACGGCCATATCAAAGGCAACCAATTCCTTCCTGAGTTTTAACAGGAAGTATTGTTTCGGCTGACCCAAACAGTGTGAGGACCACCTCAGGTTAAAAAAAAGTGTTATTTCTAGGAACCGGAAGTATCCAACTGTTGAGGATGGTAAGGGGAAAGTGTAGCAGGTGTTCTCCGGAAGACCACCATCATCTCCACGGTCTTGAGCAAGTTAAGTTTCAGTTGTTTCTGACTTTTAATCCGAACTTTTGTTTTCCTTCACTTCTCTGTTTTTGTTTACATGTCTGTTTTTATTTTCCTGCTAGGATACTGCTTAGAATTGTAGTAAATGTTTTGTATTTACTGCACCAGTGTGCACAAGCATTTAGATTATTATATTGCATTACTTTTGCTTGAAAATGTACTTTCTTTTAATTTGTTGCATGGTTGTCTTTTAGGGTTATTTTGTTATACATTTGTATACAGTTACCATACAAATAAAACAGTAATGCGTTAGTCAGGAAACCAATACTATTATGATATAATGATAAGAAATGGTGTGATCTAATTAATTTTCCACATTTTGGATAGGCCTCTGACAGCAGCAATTTGGATGAATGGCAGATGCTGCATATTTTTATTTTATTTTTATAAGAGATCAACAAAAACAGTATTGCTGTGCTCTATCCCACTGAAATTAAAGGCATGCATCAGCTTTGACAGTGCTCTATTTTGACAGAAAATATTTTATTCTGCCAATGCTTTTAAATAATAGTAAACTAATTTATTAACAGACTGTATGTGGTAAAAAAAAAATTGAACTGAATCTAAAACCATGCTAAGGAATGTATTGTGTTCTGTGGTCTTTATCCCATCAATTGTATTTCTGTGCTTCTGCCTTATGCTATCTTCGAGAAAAAAATCGTAGAACCATTAGTCAGTTACAAAAAGTAGTTTCTAGTGCAGAATTGCAGCATTTCACCAGCAACATTGTCTAATACTATAAAAAGGAAACATCTTTGCATGAAGGCTAAGGCCTGAGATTACTGTTTGATATGAGTTAGATTTGTGATATCATGGTGCACTGCTTGACAAAAAGGCCATCTTGCAAAACAGACACAAGTTTAATTGTAAATTTCTTCTTAGACATTATGTAGAGAGTAATCTACATATCAATACAGAAATGTCTGAGTTCTCTTATTTCAAGTGGATAAAAATCCCAGGACAGATATTTTCCATTCACATGATTAAGCTTTTTTGAACACAGTCAAACATCTTAGCAAAAAAAAAAAAAAAAAAAGCAAGACAGTGTATTTCTATAGCAGGTCTTCAGATGGAGGAATCTCAAGGCAAGTATTTACAACTTAAAAAAGTAAATCCAGACAATTTGGGAACAATAGAAGTCATACTCTTCACTCAACAGTAGTTTTTTTTTTAATTTTTCTTACTTTGTGTTGCAATGTTTGTACAGTCCACTGTTAGAAAGTGTGTTGGTTTTCTGGTTAACCACATGATGTCAGCACTGAGACATAATACTGCACACATAGATCATAATTCATGTTAAGTTCTATTTCAATTAAGTTGGATCAAAGTACTTTCCTGAGCTCATCTCATGAGACCAAAAGCTCTTCAAGGTGTCTGTACTACAAAAAAGTCTTCATAAAGAAAAGCAGATAAGACTATTTGTTCAGACCAATCAAATTTTAAGCTGTTTTTAGGATGTTACAAAACTATTTTGCAAATTATGATTTGACTTTGTGTCTTGTGTCTGATCTGATTACCATCTGTGAACATATTTAACTTAAGGAATATTTTATATTTTCCTTATAGGATACTAGTACTGTATTTGTAGAAGTGGACCATGTAGACCTTTCAGACTGGAAATAATGTATAGAAAAGATTTTTATTAATCACAGCTATTGCTCATTTGTTGGTACATCATATATATATATATATATATATTTTTTTTTTTTTTTTTTTTCATTATATATATTTTTTTGCATAAGTAATAAATCTGATTTTGTATTTTGTATATCTACTGCTCAGACAGTATAGGACACAGCACTCCTTTAAAGCAGAGGGGGGTTGCAGAAAGCCAGATATGGATTTATGAATCTAAATGTTAAACTACTGAAAAGGATCCTAAAACCAACCAGAAGCACTAAAACCTTGGATCTGAAACTACACAAGCACAAAATATTGCACCAGTGTGCAAACAGGCTTAAAGTAACTTGGCCAAATTACACACACATATACATATACAGTACATATACACATATATATTAAAAAATATTTCCTCTAATTTTAGTCTTTGCAGACAATCTGATCTGCAGAGCTCATGGCATTTTGGTTGATGCAAAAAAAAATAAGCCATTGGACTGACTTTAGAAAACACACCTTCCAATTGAAGAAGAAGCAAGGTACATGTAAATGTAAAGCCATTATTTTGCTAGTGTGGTAGGTGCATATATGCGTATTGAATGAAAAGGTAGATATAGCTGTCATCATTGTAATAGGGACTATTTCAGGACGAATGCATGGTGTGTGGGCTGTCTTATGTGATGTGTGACAACATCACTGTCAGTTAGTTTGAATACAAGGAACAAGGACCTTATTATTGGCTGCCCTCTTGGGAGCTATAAGCCAAACTATTCATACCAACAGTCCCTCAGAGAAATGGGATTTTACTTAAAAACCATAAATTTTCAGTCTACGGGGGGATACATTTTGAAATAATGACTCGAAAGCACAGTCAAATATGTTTGTCCAAACAGCTCATCCAAAAGGAATGATCTTAAAGCAGAAGGGGATTACAGAATAAACATTTAACCATGTCCAGTCTTGACAGATAGAAAAATTATTTAGGAGACCGCAGAAGACTTATGTGAAAAAGGACCAACATTACCATTACGGTACTTAAAGGCATATAGGTACTTTTTAAAAGCCCATCTAGGGACAAGTGCTGCGAATTAGCTGTTGCTATTGCACTATGACGCAAACATGGGACTGCTGTTTTGTTCAGTTTGTCTATGTCGATGTGTGTCTGTCCCTATCAAATAAACTTAAAAATAAAATAAATAAAAGGCCACCCTGTGTGAAGCCCTCATTCTTTTCATTACTCTTTTATATTTAGTAATATTCCAAAATCATGGATTGTTTTTGTTCTACACCACAGTTACATACAACTTCCACTGTTATGGTTTTTCAAATAAAATCTCGCTACAAAACATTAAACATGATTTGTAACGACCATTGAAACGACCATTGAGACAGAATCTGAAAAAGTTCAGGGGCATGAATCCTTCTGCAAGGCGTTACATCTAACTGAACATATCTCCTAATTATCTATTACAATCTAAAGTTGTTATATTACTCATAAGTCAACAACTGCAACTTCAGATCCCTTTAATATTCTAATTTTAACAGTATATCCAGAGGGTGTTTGGAAAAACTAATTTCTTATATTGGAGCTGGAAAACAACATATAAAGCATTTGTTCATTATAGTCAGGAGCAAATGAAAACTAGTCGGGTACTGACCTATTAAAAATGGAGCCAAACCTCATTTATTACCATTGGCTGAAATACCGATGAGTTATATACAGTTTTAATGCAATAAAAAATACTGATATAAATAACAACTGTGCAAACACATTGCTATTATTTGTTGCATTTTGTCACTATTAATTGTTGTAATTTGAAGTATGCAGTTTATTTTTTCTTGTGATTCCAAACTGACTGAAGGTGTGAATGTGTGGAGGGTGTTGACTTAGTTGTGTTGTTGAAACCTACTTAGAAGAGCAATTCTGAACATGTAAATATGTAGACGCTTTATTGAACAGAATAACAACAAAAAAAAAAAGATCAAAGAGATTTTACCCAAGCAGTAAAGCAGCTGCGCCTTTCCCAGGCATTTCATACTGTGTTTTTGTTCCTTGGCATCACATCTTAATTGGCAACATTTCAATTATTCATGAAGCTGAATTGTTTCTTAGAGGAAATAAGTTCAGTGATGGTGGCCTTTTCATGTCATCGGGCATTAAACCGCCCTCTGAATAAATTATCTTCTTTGTATAATGTTCATCATATAGCCTCAGAGCATCATTTCCACCAGCAAATTAAAATCCTACGCCTAATGTGTGTGACTGCAGCTGAAGCTTCCAACCATTAGGAAAAAGATGAAAGGCTTAGATGTTACCTAACATGGTCTTACTGATGTCCTAATTATTTTAAAATGTGTGAGATCACCGGTCATTCAAATTTGATTTAATGATCTTTTGCTGGCATTTTAACGTACATATTTCACGTGATTCTATCAGATTTTTGTGAAGACATTCTTAAATATAACTTGTCCATCCCACAGGATTTGTTGACCTTTCTTTAATTATCAAGGAAGATTTTCCCCCAGTCTGATAAACAATGGATGTCTAACCTACAGCTGATGTCCAGAGTGGTGTTGAATCAGCAGTCACTTTGTGACAGTGGTACATTGTTGGATGACTTTGAAACATGTTTGCTGGTGGCTAAAATCTGTAACAGTGCGCCAAGAGACTGCAGCTGCAGTCCCACAGGCAGAGCTGGCCTAAGGCAGCAGTGAACTAATCTTCTGCATAGGGCCCCGAGGCCAGCAGGGGGTCCCCAAGAGCCCTTGGAATTTCACACCGCATACAGGTACATATCAATAAATTAGAATGTCATTAAAAAGTTAATTTCCTTCAATAATTTAGTTCAAAAAGTGAAATTAACAAATAAAAATCAAAGTTCCTTTTTATTTAAAAGTAACATGATTGTCTTTCACGTAATTGGGAAGACTTTTTGCTGACTTGATAGTCATCCAGCAAAGAGTCATTAACGCCCTTTAGAGGTAAACTAAACTGCAGTGGGTCATTGCTAAAGACACTAACGTATTTCAATGGAAAGTTAAGTGGGAGGTAAAAAGTACCAACAAAGTTCATTCAAGGCTTTGACTGTGGCTGGAGTCAGACCTTTAAGAGCCACCACACAAAGACATATTCAGGTCATGGGACTGCAACTTTGTCTTAAGATACTCCCGAACCAGAAAAAAAAGGTTTAACGTGTCTCATCTTGCCTAAGGAGACAAAGTGTTTGACGTTAGCTCAGTGGCTTGAAGTCCTCTATTCAGATGAAAGTAAAGTTTTGTATTTTATTTGGAAGTCAAGGTCCAAGAGAGTGGCGAGGCACAAAATCCAAATTACTGTCATCTGCTGGAGTTGGTACAATGTGTTTCATGAAGTCCAAAGACAGTGCAGCAGTCTGCCAGGGCATTTCAGAGAACCTTATTTTTCTCTCTCCTGAAAAAGGTTAATAAAAATGCTGATTTCATTTTTTAACAACAATGTTTAACAAGAACCAATGTATGCTTTAAAGACCATGGTGTCATGGTGATTGGTTGACCAGTAATCAATAATTGTATAATATCAGCCTGCATTAGACTTGTTTTTTGAAGTTTGTAATCGAGTTTGACAACAAGTCATCTTTTCGTAAGTGACCTCTATTTATTTAAGATGTAATAGTTACTTTAGTTATACTTGCACTGTTGTAATTTATTGCCACTATAGGTTAATCGGTGTGTGCTGATTTCATTCACACAACCAATTCAGTGAGTTAATGTCCAATGAAAACACTTCATCTCAAGTACTGTTTATTTAATAATTAAAGCAAATCGATTAGTATAATTGTCAAATGATCATTGGCTGGTGGCCAATGGTATTATTTGTGGCTTCCAAAGCCACTTGTGCTCACTACCCTGTTCCTCCTGAGGTCGTCTCTGGACACAGGGTGGAGCAGCAGTGACATCGGAGAGAAATGCTGGAACATTTATGCTTCTACAGAAACTAATAAAACCTGAGACAAGATAATCTAAAAATTATGCTTGGGGTGAGATCTGTGTATAAAAAATCAAAAAACAAATCCATTGTTTTAGGTCTTACAAGTAGAATGGACATTTCTCAAACAGATTTTCTAGTCTGCGCCACAAGTGGAATATTTGCGACAGGGCCAGGAGGGACAGAGCTGACCTCTGGCGGATTAAATGATATTGTTAAGTCTCACACTAAGCCACAAGTGCAGGGTGGCCTTTTTTTTTTTCTCATTGGTAGCAGATGGTGCAGAATGTGTGCAGTGGTATATGGGCTAAGGCACAGCAGCAAAGGAAGCAGAGTTTTTTTGTTTTTTTTTCATTGCAGCAGTGGATTATTCTCAGAGATGTGGCTGTAATGGTTTATATGAACGATAAGTAAACCCTATGACTGTGCTCCATTGGTGCAAGGGTATGAATGCCATGATAACTGAGGGAGAGGATTGAGAGAGAGAGAGAAAGATATGCTCAGAGATGGAGAGAGCACTTCTGTCGTGAGACCTGGATTAGGCTGTGGGCAGTTCATGCTGTGGTAGCGGCTGCTGTTTTGCAGATTGCTCTAGATTCTCAGAGATTATGGCCTATGAATGAATGACAGACTGAATGAATGAATGAATGAATGAATGAATGGATGCTGGATTTTCAAAACAACAACACCATATTTACACACTGAAGGCTCTTTGAAGCAGTGAACAAAAAGAAAACCTTTGATTTATTTTAAACCAGAAAAAATTTTGACTGTTTTCTATGTACTACATGTTCTTTTTCGCCTCGAACTAAATTCCCAATGAAAGAATAATCTCTTTCTGAACAGGTGGACACCGGTGCTCCTACTGGATTGCCAATCCTATCAGTCATTTGCAGTATTTCATTAATTTGTATCAGATGAGATAAAGTGCTTTCGAACCAACAAACTGTAAGGAATTTGTGGAGGCAGGGTTATTTTTCTGACTTCTTCATTTGAAATACTGGGTGCAGCATTTCAAAGCAACAACCCATCACTTTTGGTAGAGTTAGGAACATAGAGCCAGCACAACTGGCTGTCCTAGCAAAAAACTGGAGGACATTGGCAAATTAAAAAAAAAAAAAAAAGCATTTTTGAAAATGGTTACAATGTGTATAAAATGGGGCCCAAGCAGCAGAAATTAGGTAAAAGGTTTGGTCATTGTGTTGTGAAAAGGTAAAATAGAAACATCGTAACACATTGTGAAACATTTTCTGTCTCTAAAGCAGATGCATGTGATTGGTATCCTACAAATTACTGTGTAGAAGTAATAATCCTCATAACTTCTCCCACTTTTTTTTGTGAGTGCGTGTGTATGTGTGTGTGAGCAAGTGGACATGTTTGTTGTAATACAAGAGACTGCATGACTGTAAAGGGATGCTACACTGTTTTCATTCTGTACCGATTGGGATTTAGGACAGCAGTTTCACTTCGTCAGTGAAACTTTGACAAATAAAAGGTATGAAAAGTTTTTCATACAGAAAACCTTTCCGTGTATTTTCAGTTTTAAAACTTGCAAGTTGTGTTCAGAATTTTCCTTTACTTTGTATCATGCCTATAAATGCATAATATATTTAACTTCCATCATACTTAAATTTATTTTGATAGTGTTTAAGTGCTATTTTCAGATGTATAAGCTTAATTTTAGACCTGCTTAACAACAAAAAACATTTTTTTCTTTAATTCAACCATGAATAGCTTGACTCCTAATTGATACTCATCAATGTACAATTATTATAGAAATACTGACTTGTCACCTTCTTTTTGTTGTAAATCAAGAAACTATGAGCTTTCAGGTAGTTTTTTCACTATTTGTAAATAGAAAATTGGATAACAGGATATTGGACACCCTCATATATAATTTAACGGTATGCTCATTACTAACTTCTAAACAAACAATAATACCATTGTTTAAGATAAAAGTAAGAACACTGTAAATCCAAACTAGTCATTATTACTGAAGCTGTGCACAGTAAGTGATTGCCTTGCGATGGTTTGGATTTTACAAAAATAAAAAATAAAACAGATCAGACTCTGTTTACATAAAGTCTTAATTCAAAGCAATTAACAGGACTGGCATTTCTGAGTCAATATGTGATCACAAAAACGAGACCCACAGCTTCTGGCAGCTTTCCACAACAACTACACCCTAAGGAATGGTTTTCAGGCTTGCTGGATGGAGATCTGACGGTGAGAAAGAGACACCTTCAGGATTCATCAACAAGATCCCAACGTCCATTTGGCCAAAGGACTCATCACCATACCAATGATAAACAAAAATATTGCCAGAAATATAATCATTAGTGAATAAAATTACTAAATTATGACAGACTGCCATGACAAATGAAAGAACAGGAATTGTATGAAATGCATTTTATTCTGACATGCATGCTGCTTCTACAAAATGCACATCTTTGTCAAGATAATATACAACTTCTCCAAGGGAGTGCAAGATAAAAATAATTCCCTATGGCTTCTCACTGGCTCTGCAATAGTCAAATGACATGGTTAGAAAAAAATCCCAGAACTGAACGAACTAACACAGCTACTCTGCAAAGCAAAATTCATGGCTACAGCACCAGGAATCATTATAATGCAACAGAACCAACACAATCAGCAGGAAACCCATGCAGTCAACACAATCAGAAGAAACATGCATTGGGTAATTCAGTGACAGAATGCCATGAAAACTGATCGAAAACATACTCAAAGGGCAGCACATGTCAACCATAATTCCCAAAATGTTTAAGCATATTACCAAAAAAATGTTCATAAACAAAATTATAAGAGGAAACTATAAATGGAACTTTGTTTTTTATTTTGTTTAATTTTAAATGAAATACTTTAATCCCCCACATTTCCCTACAAATAATACTCTTGCTGCTGACAGAGTAATAGTGAAAAAAAAAAAAAAAAAAGTTAACCACTGGCTGAAGCAAAGGTGCTGTGTCACCAGCAGGGGGCTCTCAAAATGACCATAAGGGTGAGGGATGTCAACAAGCCTGTGGAACACATATGTAGATAATTGTTCTACCTTTTGTTGATTTAGATGCCGTCTATGTTTTCTGGTATTGTTGCTGTATCGCAGAGATTTAAATATAATGCAAATGATATTGGTCCTACTTTGTATCACCCCCCTCCTCTCCAGACTGATATTGAAGAGGGCTGGCCCAGTGTGGGTTTAATCCTCTCCTAAACCGCTTCCAGACCCTGAGGAGGGAGCCTATTTATTCAGGATTGGTGACTGGATTTGGTTGTTGACTAAGAGGAAGTGCATAATGACCCAGCCTCACCCACCATGTTGCCTGTTGCAGAGAAATTCACTCAAGCAATCCCTCCCAATATTTGTTAGAACTCTAGTGATGCTGTATAGCAATTCAGGGGTTACAAATAAAGAAGTATTTGTTATTACGCTGATACAGTATTTATGATCTCTGAATACTATATTGATTAGCATTAAATCTTATCCCTAATTGGCAGGATGTTCAATGAGCTTAAGGAAATACTGGGACAGATGTTTACAGACTGCAAATGAGGCTTTACATTATGCATACATTTTCATTTGTCCTCCACATGGTTGCAGTCATCGCCGATTAGACCCACTTGAATGGGTGCATGCAAAGCTGACAATTGCTCTTCATTCAGCCATTGATGAAAAAATAAATCATAAAGAAAGCATGGAGCATTTATTTGTGTATTTGTGTGTGCTTGAGAGAGACTGAGAAAAATACTTCAAGGTTGCAGTTGCTCTTTATTGAACTAAATGACTTTTCTTCAATGCGTAAGGAATGCAGAAAATAAAACAGAGGCTGCAGGACCACAGAAAGTGCCTGAAGGTAACCTCTCAGCCAAACTCACTTCATGAGATTGTGGTAAGCTCAGACACAAACTTGGTTTTCTTTTGGATTCGACTGCACAAACGATATGCATTCCCACAATTCATTTCATTGAGCCAAAAAAGTTTGGGTTTTTTTCACTTATACTGTATGTTTTCACTTTGTACTTAGTAAAAACAGGCAAAAATCTAGAAAATTTGTTCTGAAAAGGGCAGATCATTTTAAAATGTTTGATTTGTCAGGCTGCATGCAGAAGTAGCAGAGTTTGTTAACTAAAACCAACTCCACCTTATGCTTCTTTTACAAGTGTTCAGAAAACAATAGGAAAGATATTTCGGTGGAGATTTCAACAATCCTCTTGAGACAATTAAGAATTGTCCTCATTTTGTTTTATATTCACAGAGAGGACAAATAATTTACACCAATAATCACAAATCTGTAGTTGTGATAAAACAATTCAGTCCAGGATTCCCCAATCAACAAAGTGTACTTTTTATGATTGTCTCAATATAAGATGAATTTAAGTATTTCAGATTTTAAACCAAAGAACATGAAATGCAGTCCAGATCATTAAAAACTGTGAACATAATTTAGCTCCAATTTGAAGGCTGCAAATTTGATATTAATGTCGTCCTAATTAGCCAGCTGAGGTGTGCAGCTATATTTTAATAGTGTTTTGCTATAGTCTAGAATTACAGCAAAATCTAGACTTATTTTATGTGACTGAGGTCAAACTGTTGTTTTCACAGCCAAACAGACTTAAAAAATAAACAGGAAGAAGAGTTAAAAGGAAATGAATATAAAAAAAATATAAGAAAGAAGTGACAACAATTTATCCAGAAGTTAATATAAACGAACCTCTATTATAATTATTCTTTTTAAAACAAAGAAAATGTAGCATCCAAAAATCAGAATAACCAGAAAAACTCAAAATAAGTCTAATTTAAGTTCAGGAGTCCAAATAAATGTTTTTATTGTCACTGGTTCCCTCAAAATATTGAGTGAATATTGTTCCACTCAACAATATTCATGTGAACCAGTGACATTAAATAAATCACAGAACGACAGGACAACCAAAGAATAAAAAGACACTCAGGAACAGTCGTCACCATTTTGTTTCTAAAGCCTATTGAAATCTACCATAATTTCCAATAATAATAATAATAAATATTTTTTTCTTAACAATTTTCTATTATCTAATTTGGATTTTTCAGGACCATAGGCAGCAGAAGTATGGAGCCATTCACAATAAAATGACTAAAAACTTTGAATAGCTCCAAGTTTCAAGATTTATAGTACAAGTTAATCATTTTGCCTTTCAGATGAAAAAAGGATTACTTTTAGATTGTGATTACATAACATGCATAAACAAGATTCAATTATTCATACATGAGTGCTGTAAAAAGGTACCTTGTGCATACTCAAAAATTACCCACCGCTTCCTTGCTCATAAAGTGATAAGCAACACTCCCTAATACGTCCCTTCACAGACCCAACAAACAAACTGCTTACTCCAGCTCCATCCATGCTAATCTAAATTTCCCTCCCAGTAGAGACAAACAATGAAGACACAGCTCAGCTTGTAACCTCGGGTAAAACCATGAACTGAAGTTATCACAATTGCGCTATGAATTGAAGGTTTAATGAGATATGCTAATTTTCAAACTGTATGGGGAAAAAAATGCACTTTTACAGTGTTTTCTAAAGTATTCACACCCTACAACTGTTTCACATTTAGTTATGTTAAAATATCAATGCATTGTTTTTTTGATGTTGTTGTTTTTTTCAGAAAATTAATGTGATAAAGTAACACTAACACAATGGAGTGTGTATTTGGAAAAAAAAAATCATGGTTTCCATCATTAAATGCAAATGTATTTTCAAAATGTGAAATGTATTTGTATTACCCACCACTGAGTAACTTTGTAGATCTTCTCTTGGCTGCAATTACAAATATAAGTCTTTTAGGGGATATGTTTCTTATATCTCTGTCCACTAATACAGTAAAGTTGTTGACAATTCTTCTTTGGAAAACAGCTCAAGGTGAGTCAAAGCAGGTGGAGAGTGTCTGAGAGCAGCAATTTTCAAGTCTTGCCAAAGTTTCTCAATTGGATTTAGGTCTGACTTTGACTGGTCTGTTTTAAACAAATGAATACACTTGGGCTTAAACCACTGCATTGCACTTCTGGCTGTATATTTAGGGTTGTTGTTCTAAAGAAAACCTTTCCCACTGCATTATGCTGTTGTGTTCAGCATCATGAAGAACACAAGGTTTCTGCCACACACATTGTTTTGCCAAACAGTTTATTTTGGTTCCATCTGAAAGTAACTTCCTTCAGCATGTTTCCTGAGGACCCTCCAAGCTGTAGAGCTTGGTCAAAACTATAAAGAGGCTATATGATTATATTTCTGGAGGGAAGAACAAACAGATGTTTTATCGACATATTCTCTAAACTGTGATTTGAAGTTTGAATTTAATTTAAGCTCCTGCTCTTACTGACACTGTCACAATTAAGCTGTTAAAAACATTTTTTTGCAGTGTTGCACTGAGAAGTAGTTTGTATGATGAGCTCAGCAGAAGCACAGTTCTACCAAGTGTTTGCTAATTGCTGTTGCTGCTAGTCTGAAGGAGCTGAGTGGGGGAGTCCAGAAGCTCAGTTTGAAGACTGCAGCTCCAAGGAGGAATTATATGGAAAAGGCAGCACTTGGTGAGAGCAAGCATTTAGACACTCCCAAATGGCTGCTACAGGCGATGATGGGATTTCTTAAGAATGTAGGAAAGAATCAAAGAAGCACTCCAAGTGTGCTTTTAATGAGGGAACAACATTATAATATGATGTAAAAAGCTGGTTTTACATAATATCCCTCTCTGTTCCCTTGATCCCACCTTTGACATTGACCTCTTGGTTGCTTTGCTGATCAATCCTTTCTTTAAACTGCCTATCTGATAGATAGTCATATTGATTATATATTATTTCTTCATTCAGACAAGGTAGCTTTGATGGTTGAACTGGGGTGTGAATACTTATGCAAGGAGTTGTCAAAAATATTACTATCCCTTAGCATATTATTATCAACTCAAAAGTTATTATTAATATCATCATTATTAATTAAAAATGTATTTAATTTTCACCTTTATAGCTTAATGTTAATTCTGAGCATTGTAAATTGTCTTCTCCATGCATATGGACACTTTCTGCATATCCAAGGCATTTATAGTTATTTACTCCCTTCATTTTAGCAAATCTTCTCATGGATTGTTTACATTTTGCTCACTGATGGCAATATGATTATGGTTAATCAATAATTATATATCTAATTAATAATTAATTATATAATTAATCAATTATATATATAATATGCTACACAGAACTAATATATATATATATATATATATATATGCTTTGCATAATGATTTGCTTAGTGTACACACGGAAACTACTGAGCTCCTGCTGATTGGAACACATTCATTGGTGTATGTTCCCATTAATGATTCAGCAGTACTTGTTCATATTAAATGTTAATGTCTGAAATATGTTCTGTTTCATAAGTACAAACTCGGAAAGAGGTCTGTCACATTCACTCTCCATTACAAGTCTGAGCAGGAAGAAAGTGGTGGTGAAGGTTATAATAAGCGCAAAGTCTTTCCTTCTACAATATGCAGCTGCGGCAGGTTGTGAAACAGTACCCCAGGCATAGCAGCCTAAGCTCAGTGGGAACAGCGTCACTCCTCTTGGCATATTAACCAGCGTCCACTGTAAGCGCCAAACACACCGCGACGGAGGACGTCAGGCTCGCATCCCATCCTCAAAGCGAAATGCTCCGTGTACCGGATCTCACTCACGCTATCCTCCCGGATTCCGTCCGGCGTTTCGGCGAGGAGGCATTAATACGCACAGGCATACAAGCGGGATAAAGAACTCATCGATGAAGTAAGGAGGTTAAATTCAGAATAAGCCCAAAAAAATTAACAAAAAAAAAAAAAAAAAAAAAAAAAAAAAGTGGAAAGAGGTATCACTCCCCGCCCCCTGTCCGCGCGTAGAGGATGCAAGAGGAGTCAGCACAAAGACGCAACATCTGCAACTTCAGGATTTACTTGTAAAGACGTTTTTTTCATTGGAGGTCGCGGAATTATAAGTAAACATGCCTGTGAGAAGGGGTCACGTTGCGCCACAAAACACGTTCCTTGGATTAATCATCCGGAAATTCGAGGGTCAGAGTGAGTATCTTTGCGTAAATTCTGCTACCTGGCGATTCTGTGGATGTCTTTCAATGAACACTGAAATAAAAGGAGAAAAGTGAATAGATGTCTCACTTTTTTTTTTCCTTTTCATAAAAGCACTTAGATAACAAAGACAGCCAATATAGTTATTTATTACAGCGTTATTGTAATAATGTTAAAAAAAGAAAGTTATCTTTATTATTGTTAAACGGAGCTTATTGTCTCACCTCTTCACAGATCGCAAATTTGTCATAGCCAATGCGAGGGTGGAGAACTGTGCGATTATATACTGTAACGATGGTTTCTGTGAGATGACGGGCTTCTCAAGACCAGACATCATGCAGAAGCCCTGTACCTGTGACTTTCTCCATGGGGACCTCACCGACAAGGAGACGATCAACCAGGTGGCGCAGGCTGTGCTTGGCTCCGAAGAGCGCAAGGTGGAGATCACCTACCACCGGAAGGATGGTGAGTAACTCGGCATGGCAAAGCAATGTGGTCAGTGGCGGTTTTGGCATGAATAATGCTCTGGGCCAGGCCTTCCTTCTGCGCCTTTTCTTACCTTTTGCTTGGGTATGGAGCTTCTTTGGCATAGATTATTTTACACAAAGTTGCACTTAACTTGTGATTTACTATGACTGGATTCACAAAGAATCGGCTTTGTTGTTGCATTCTGTGTTTTTCTTCTCTTTGTTATTGTTTGTTTTCGTTATACAAATCTTTACAGAATCTAAGGTTATTTGTGAATCGGCAAGGAGTGGGTATTTAAAACTGCTAAAAGGAGGCGCCAGACTAAAGTCCCAGGTAGACTGGAATGTTTTTGTGCTGTTTGAAACAGAGCATAGCAGTACTGACCCTTCCCTGTCAGGTGCTACACACTGGCAGTAAACTGTCTGGAAGATGGCTACATCTCACTCTCACTTACAAGAAAAAAAAATTAGCTGTTTGATATTTCTATTCACGAGAAACTTAGTCATGTGGCAGAAACTAAAGTAGCCCAGGCGTCATTCTTATTGAAACTATAACACCAAGTGTATCTATAAAAAGTGTGATCTTCTTATCTCTAAAACATCTGTGTTTTTGACAAAGTTACTATTTTCCAAGAAAGAAAATAAAACACAGCGGTATTGAGCCTTATATCATAAGCCTACAGTGCCACCCTTAGTCCAAGATTCTGTCAAACACATTTGAAGAAGAACTGCCATGGAGTCCAATTGTGTTTTTAAAATTTCTTACATAAAAATAAAGTGCTATTAAAAGGATTATCTTTAATGGATCTTCAGTAGAGTTACACAATAAATAATGACTTACAAAAGTATTAAACAGAAAAATATAATATATATATCTAAATGCTGGTTGGGCTGCAGGCTGGATATCGGAGCAGATAACCCGACTGATTAACCAGCTAATTGCTTGCTATTCTTCTTTTACTCCTTAAATAATATGATGGCAAAAAGGTATGACATTTCCCTCAACAAGAATTTGAAAACTACTGCTACACATAGGGAGCATATTTTCATCTTTTGTTGTTGAGATCTTTGTATTAAAATCCAAAACAACAAAGACGTGGCATTGAAGCATCATTTTAACTGTACTTAGTGCTATTTTAACACTAGTTTCTCGTTTAAAATAAACACAATTAAATAATCTAAAATATATTTGTTTTTAAATGTGATTTTGTGAAACTAAACTAACCTTTAATCAAAGTTATACATTAAAGATGTAATATCAATACTGGACCATTAGTGACTATGCAGATCCTCAAAAGTTTCTAAGTAGATGGTGAGTAGTGTGTCACTTCACATCAGTTTAATTCTCTGCAAACATAGCCTTTAATATGCAAACCTTTTATGACTAGCTGACTGGAGATGTAAATAAACATTCTAAATCTTGTTTGGGGCACAACAGACTGATGTGCCCCCCACGAGGTGCTTCTTGTGATGCCCCGTAGTCTTTGTCGCTCTAGGCAGGGGACCACATCACCCATGTCAAAAACTGTTACTGAGTGTGGCCGGTATGCATGCAAGTCAAGAAGCATCTTTTTTGACATGGTTCAGCCATGCTGCAGCTCCTCTTTGGTTCCCTATCATGATCCTTTGTGTCAGTTGACCACAAACATACCCGAGTCAGTTACATGGAGCAAAGTCCACATTACCCCAGATGGGAGAACACAATGAGGGCTGTGGCTCCAGCTTGTAAATTTACTCTGAAGGTAATATACAGTGTGAAAGTAAAAGTCTGACTTTGATGTTGCTAAAACACACAAAGGGCTTTCAAAATCTACTTAGATGTAACATTATTTACTTTTAGAAAATTACTATTTGAATACATATCATTTTTATTGACTGGTTTGGATTTATTGATTGCATTGGCACTGATTAATAAAAATAGTCCTTTCACTATGGTTGTGCAAATATAAGTAATAGAGATGCAAATCTTATTTTGATATTTCAAGCAAAATCTAAAATGATTTTCAAAATAATTTTTAAACTGTTTTTTGAAACCTTGATCCTCTTTAGGTCTAAAAACATCCTAAAGTGGACGTTTAGGACCTCTTTAGAAATAGCTTCCACACTGACAAGAGTTCCGGTTAGGCCTACATGCTCATTCATGGTTCATTCACTGATTGGAAAAACATAAATATTTTGTGTCTCTGACTGTCCGGTCACCTTTCAGGTCCAGTCAAGTGGAAAATCAGCTGATCTGGTCACCATCTGATTTCCCTCTACGTATGTGCCCATCAAAGAGTGCCCACTTTCTTTTAAAATCACATCACAAGAGAGAAGATTAGAACAGAGGTTTTGTGAGGTCATATATGCTGAACAGGATTTAAGGTTTGATGGACTGTGGGAAACAGCAATGAAAGTGACAGATTATACAAAACAGATGAGCAGAGTCACAGTGGCATCATTTTTCCTTCTTTATGTGCAGCCATTTGGCAGCAGCAGTTCTGGTCTGCAAAAACAAATGTTACATTTGACCGTTGACTGGCATAGAGAGCTAATTAAGAAATGCACCATCACTGAACCATCACTTGCTTAATGTTTTATTTCTCTCTAAGTTAAGTTTTAATCTGCATGGTGGAGGCTTTGTAACCAACTGCAAAATAACGTTTGATGGATTTTGGTGGAGTTTATTAAGTGTTAAGCCAAAATAATATGGCAGAAATTGGCATACTCTTTGTAAATTATCAAAGCAAAACTGCACTAAACAGAGCTGCCTCAAAATATTACTCTAAAATCCATTATAGTAAAAAAACAAGCACTACTACTGCCTTTTAAGAACTTCACTCTGTGCATTTTCCTCATTCTAGAAGTGGGACACTATGGGTATGCCACAATGGCCCCGTCTGTATTGCTTAATTGGGCCGAGACCCAGCTGCTAGCCCTTAGCCATGCCTGCTCAACCAGGCTGTGCAACCACTACCTCCATTTGGCCCTGGAGAACTTCTATTTATCACGTTAGAGCTTGCTAATTTATTGATGCTAAACTGCACAAGCAAATATAGATGCAGAGCTTTTGGACAAACCTCTCTTCCAAAAACCACTCTTTGGAAGCAAAGTATTTTATATCAGAGGCAAAATAACTTAAGTATATACGAAACAAATTTTTTAAATGATGATTTCATTTTTTAAGAAAATAACTACTCAGATTAGACTTCTATATAATATTGCCCGACTTGCTAAATTAGGAATTGACTTTGACTCACCAAGTTTTCAGAAGTTCAGCTACATTTTGCTAGCCACACCCAGGTCGGATTACACACACCTGGGGAATCAAGAGTTTCCTTAAATTACCCTGTCTGACAGCATAAGGTAAACTACAAAGATCTCAAAAAACAACACGACTTCCCAAATATATAGAAATTCAAGAACAGATCAGGAACCTTAATACGTGAAATCTATGGGCCTTGAAAGGGTTATAGAGTCATTTCTACAGCTTTGAGACTCCAGTAAACGACAGTGAGAGTCACAAATTGAGAAAACATGGAAAAATGGTGAACCTTCACAGGCCAGTGAACCAAAACAAGTTTTTCCTTGATCTTGTTACCTCTATTTATTATCCAGATGTGCCTGATAATCTGAAAAATTGACGAATAACCAAAATCTGAGTGGAGTCAACAACACTCTAGACTTGAAATATATTACGATAAACTGGCATTTGATGTTTATAGCTGCAAAATTATAGCCCTGATATGAATGATGTGGAGAGAAAACAGTTCTAAATCGCAGAGAATTAATACAATGTCACCACTCAGTGGCATAAATCCCCAGATTGACCACCTCCTACTGTGCTCTCTGCAGAGCTTTTTATGGCCAGCATGACTTGGCTGCACACAGACAATCTGAGGTCACTCCTCATTTAGAGCAGCACATAAGTGTGCATGTTTAATTTTAATTTTGAGCCAAGGCAGGATATTTCTTTTAGCAATGCTGTAAGTTTTGGCTGACTTTCTGAGATGACTACAGATGCATGCACAAACAGCAGTGTCGTTTTTAAGGAGTTCAAATGGAAGTAAAGAAGTAATATTTTATTTAATCATAAGGAGCCAGGATGTTAATAATTAATTGGGAGCTTGACTACATTCTGGGCTGCGGATACATGTTTAATCTACCATCCGCAGCTATCAGCCTCAACTTCTCTTCCTTTTTTCGCTCATCTTGAACAAACTGGGAGGTAGTTACATCGCTGCAGGCTATTTACACATACCACAGTCTAGCATGATCTTTTCAAAAGTGCACATGAAGCATGTTTATTATATGGGGGAATATCTAAAAGCAACTTTGCTTTGTTTCCATCCAAATGCTACTTCACTGTAGCAGTTGAAAATCATCTTGTACCTCAAATCTTTAAAGAGCATAGGATGAGAGCTTCGGAACCTTTTGACATTATCATTGCCTTCAGTCTCTTGACAATTCTCCCTGGTGTGCATCACAGCTTCAAGACACAACTCCTAATGCTCCTCAGAGGAATTTGCAGTGAGCTCATGAATAAAGATGTCAGGACTGACAGTGCTGTGACTGGGAATGAGCAGCTTACAGAGTAAATGCATTAAACTGGTATAGAAGACCCAGTTCGTAGACTTCCACTGTTATAGGGAAATTAAAGATTCATGCCATCCTGGAGAGCAATAGACCCATTGATTTAAAAACGTCTGTAAATCGAAGTCGATGGATAAAAAGTGCGTTTGATGCCTCGGTTCCTCACAGTATTTCAATCTATCTGTTCTAATGCAAATAAGCTATAATCCTTCGCATTAAACCTTTCATGTTACTCACTGTATGTGTCTAGTTTCGAAATAAACCAGCCCCAGTTTAGACAGTTTGGCAGTCTCATTGGGTCCCTTGTTTAATGCGTGAGATTTACTGACTTTTAGCATTCAATAGACTTAAGTTGCAACCTTAAACCTTAGTTTTTATGCTTGGTTGTTTTCCTGTGTATTTAATAAAATGGGAAGTCTTAAAAAATGAAGTTTGGATTGATGAATCTGGGTGCCATCAAGAGCAACAAAGCTTTGGCCTTTTTTCCCTGAACAGACAACAAGTTAAGCTGCTTATATGCATGCTGCTTAGAAATGAAAAGTAATGGAACAACAGAAAGTGCAGAAGCTCTGTAAAGACTTCCAACATGGGGGCATTTTCTTTTAATTTGAGTGTTCCTCTTTCTGGGAAATGCCTAGATAGGTTGTGAAAGATATTCCACATGCAGGCTTCCTCTAGTGTGGATACATATTCAATGAGATAAACGCTTTCCCTTGAGGGCTTTGTAAAGCTATCCTATTCCAGAGGGTGTAATAATACTTTGTACCTGAATGAGTCTTAACAAAAGGAAGCTGACACCGTGGAGCAGAGAGAAGTTAAATGGATAATGGCTACATAACAGCAGCAGCTTAGCTAAGCACGCTGAATGATCTGGGACATGTGGCGTGCGTGGGTGCAGGGTTTCATTGGTGACTCCCCACCAAGGGGACTGAAGGGCCACGTGCACCCGGCTGAGGCTTCAGTGGCAGGGGAGAGAGGGGACACGGGACAGAGAGTGGCTCCAGTACACAAGGTGTGTTGTAGGACACTTGGGTGGCTGCACTCTGAAAGAGTGCATCCATTTTTCATTATGCTCAGCCTTCCCTGCTGTCTTGCTCTTCAGTATTCATCATATATAAACTCTCCAAGCAGAAGTATCACATTATATGTTGAATTAAGTGCTGAGAAATTTGGATGCGTATCATAATTGAAGGACTTTTTTGACACACTACTAATGTCAGCTTCATTATTGGCAGTATTGGATCAAGAGATCATTATTAATTGGGATGTGAGGACAGCACAATGAAGTCTGTGAATAAGTGATGAGAATCTGCTATGTCTTTAATTTCATGTTTCAGCATTTGGCAGAATTTAAGATGTTTCTTATCCTCCCATGTATCTAAAAACACATTTTGTGTGAGGCAAAACTTGAAGAAATGAAGCACACCCCTTGAAATAGCAAGTAAACTCATGTATAGAATTTATGCATGTCAAAGATGATGTACCTTTGTTTTGTATTCTCTGCCTGTATTGTGATGAAGTGTGTAAATTGTATTTTTTTTTCTGGATAGGATAGAATGTCACTGGTTTGCTTTATCTTTTTTTCTATATTTATTAATATCCTGATGACATTGGTGTCAGGATCTGTGTTTTTCTGTGTTTATTTTCGAGTTTTCTGTGTTTATTTCGAGTTCTGTGTCTCTGTGTTCTCCGTGTTGTCCTGTCCTCCCCTTGATTGTCCCCAGGTGTGTCTCGTTCCTTGATTACCGTCTGTGTATTTAGTCCCACCTGTGTCCTTTGTTCCTCGTCGGGTCCTTGTCTATGTTTGCCAGTCTGTTGCCTTCTCCACTCGTTTGCCGTGCGCTACCTGCATTTAGCCCATGTGTTTTTGCTCAGCAGTGCTGCCACGGTTGTGGACTTTCTGTCACTTGTTTAATTATCATTAAATTATCATCACTCCGTATCTTACCTGGGTCTCCAGCATTTGCCTCACCATGTCACCTACACCACTTCATGACAATTGGACTGAGAGTCCAATGCTTTCATGACATTTATAAAAACACCCATCTTAAATAAGTGAACATAATTTTAAATTTAAATATGTCAGAGGTACAAATAATTTCAGGTTTAATTGTAGAAATATTATACATCAGTTTTTGATTTCAATTTTATTTATTTTTTATTTGTAAAAAAAATGCTTGTAATTCCACAATTTTATTTGTGGAATTACAAGCCACTTAGATTGAAACTTAGGAACAACAGTCTGAATCATTCTACACCAATTTCCAATTAGTTAAAATACAGCTTTTATTTTGTAGTCTTAGATATATATAAGGACTTTAAAACACCAAAAAATTTGCTTTCTTAAAAATATTTTTTAAGTCTTGTCTCACTAACATAGTTTCAGGCATTATCTCGTTTTGTGAGATGAAGTTCATGCAATTGTGAATGGTAACCCTACAATACACTTTCAGAATATTGTGCAGCCTTTCTGTGACATTCCCATTTTTCTAATCAGTTACTGCACAGATGTTTTGGCATGTTCATTCTGCAAAATTTGTACAGAATTAAATCAAGTTACAGACGAGGAAATGGAGTATCATGAACTGGCAAAAGTAAATACAAGTGAATCACTGCTATAGCTGGTGCTTCAAGTTATCCCTGATGGCTCTAAAGATGGTGATTGAGGATGAAATTAGGCCAGACTGTGTGGCTAACAGCGGTCTCACTGAGGAGAGCTATTGCCACAAACCCCAAGGGCTTTAAACAAAGGGTGAGTTTGCATGCCCTCTCCCTACATGCCCTACTCTTGACTGACTATGCCCCTAATTTTGTGTATTGGCCAAAGCAGAATAGCCTTTAAACAGAAACATGTCAGATTTCATTAGATATAGCTTGCAGCTGAGCAATAGTTGTAGGGCTACTGCAACAGTGCTTGGCGAGGACGATGCATAAATACTAAAAGTCAGTGTTCAGCAATAAAGTAATTAAGCAAAAAATAAAAAGGGTGATTCATAGTTTAAAGTGAGATTTGATATTATTTAGTAAACTCATATTACTTGAAAATAAGTAGACGTCTTTCTGTCTTGAAGATGTCCTTTATCGACACAAGTGCTTGTGACCTTTGAATTCTCTTCATAAAAATGTCCAGATGATCGTTTAATTAAACAGCAATGTTTTAATAATTGATGATGGAAATGCAATCTGGAGTAATGAAATTTCCATCCTGAAAAAGGGGACTAGGCTTAATATTCCATCCCTTCATTCAAGCAGGTGTAAATGACATTTCTTGGCTCACAAGAAAACATTTTATAAATGTCAGGGACTGAATAGCCATTCATTCGTTCATCGATGCAAAATGCGTCGTCAAGGATGTTAACCACATCTTGCAGCTGTGACCACGGCCACAGGTATTGTTTCCTGTGAAGAGTCTTGGCAAAGATCAGAATTATTGAGCAGCCTGAGACCTAAATAATTAGTTATCTTCAGTAGTAAACAAACCCAGCTCTATAGCTCTAATGAATAAATTCCATAGGGCAGAGGTTAATTAAGTGAAATCAAAATTAAAGGTTACAGAGAGGATGTAGACCCCTCACATCTCCACATCTTTACTATTTTTGCAACACTTTTCAACATTTAGCAAATAGAGTGTAGAGGAGGGTGACTCAATTTGCACTTTAAAATACTTTCTGCAGAGTAAGAAAATCAACACATGCTAATAAAAACAAGTGGAGTTGTGAGCTCAGGCTCTCAGATAAATGCTTGGAAACAGCATAATTTGCAATAGTACATTGCAGTATAACACATTGCCAAACTATTACTATTTTTTAATAGATTGAGTCATCCAGTTTTTTGGGGGTTTTTTTCTATAAAAAGTTTGAACATTTTTCCCAAAGTACCGGACTTTCATCCAGCTCCGACAATAATTACTTTACAATAACAAGTTGCTTTGTTAACCTAACCCAATCAAGCGCTATCTGAAAGCAAATGATTTTTTTTTTCAAACCTCAAAACACAAGTTTAACTGAAAATCAAATCTCACTTTCATTCTTTGCAGTGAACTATAATTGTCTTTGTTCATAAATGAATTTTTAGAAAGGAATGAATATATACAGAGAGAAACTCATAATTTAGTGTAAAATGCAAAAGTAAAAATAGATAAAAGAAAATAAAATAATACAAATTTGTTGTTTTGCGTAAATGCAAAAAAAGACAATCCTATTTATGCCCTTGAGCATCTATTTGTTAAAATACTGATTCTTGCAACCCCTTTGAAAAATAGTTGGGATTCATTGTTGCACTGTAGTTTTCAGATTTTTGTATTGCAGTTAGAGACTTCAAAGTATTTTCTTGTAGTTTTAACTCTGTACATTTTTCAGTTGAGAATTAAAACCCATCTAATTTCGGACTCACTGAACAAACACGTGAGTGTGGTTTGATCTGAACCTGTGTATTATAGCTCTAACTCTTGAACAAGACCCTGAGATAAATAGCCTCCTCCACTTGGGGTAAGACCTTGCCTCCACCCAGAGGAGGAATTCTATCCTTTTCTACCTCAAGACCATGGTCTCAGATTTCTTCATTCTGACCTTTTCAGACTTGGGTGTAAACAGAGTCTGAGGACTACAGCAAAAGCTGGAGATCAGAGTCTGATGATCTAACAGGACAACATCTTCTGCAAAAAGCAGAGACCAATCCTTAGGGCACCAAAATGGATCACTTCAAAACCTTGACTGCCTAGAATAAAGTTTATAAGTAGAATTGGTGACAAAGGATAACCGTGGCAGAGTCCACCTCTCATCGGAAACACAACAAGTCCTGTTAAAAATTATATTTAGTTGTTGCTGAACCAGAAAGCTCCTTTAGTGACAGAGTGCTGCATCCTAGGTGCACAAAGAAGCATTATTTCATATCCTTCTGCCAAGCAGTTGCTAGATTTTAGAGCCACTGCTGCTCCCAATAACCTCAGACTAAGAAAATGACTACATCCCTGTCGTTATGTGTACATCCAAGCTGACATTTACTTAGTCTTTGTAAATTTTTTGTATAGTCTGATGCTGTTTTCTATGTACACATATACATATCTTGCACTTTTTTTTTTTATTTCCCTATGCAGTTACAAATTTCTTTCAATATGACTATGTTATTTTCAATAACTGTACAGGACATTACTTCCTAAGTTGTAGAGTTGTCCTCAGTGTACAGTTATTTATTATTTTGTTCAATTTTTATACTTTCACCTTAGTTTGAATATTATGTATGCTTCCATTTGCCTCTTGCCGCTAATACAATTGAACTTGAATTCCCCCACTGTGGAATAGTAAAAGATATTTCTATTTTATTCTCACATTTGAATAATCCTCATTGCACTTTGCAAGGTTACCTAAAACTTTGAGATCTCTTCTGTGGTGTTATATTGTGTCACACATTCCAATTCTCTTTTGAAAACTGAATTAACAAGTATACATTTCTACATATAATATAATATAATATCTATATTGGACGTACTATGCTGCTGTTGGTTAGTAATGTGCTATGGAGAGTTTATGGGGTTTAAGAATAAATAAATAAAAAACAGCATTTTTGAGCAGCATGATCAGCTGGTCACTGGTTAAGCTGGTCAAGCTGAAAATCGGTCAATTCCAGTAACCTGCTGAGCAATCTGTGCATCCATTGTCCCTCTAAGAAACGAACACCAACATTATTTAAGCCATCCATGCATTTAGGACAGTGATATTTTGCTGTCTGGCTGGGCTACAAACAGCTTTCTTATATTAATATTTCATATGTTTGTTCAATCATCTAGATGTCATGCAGTTTCCAAATGAGGGTGGTTAGGCTTTGTGGCTAACCTTCTCGGATAAAAAAAAATCCCTAAATCCAGAGAGGAATAGATCTGAACAGAGCCTTTAAATGGGATTGCTACATATAGATGCCTCAGAAATAATTTTCCTAACCTCTACCAGCAATATTTTACTCAAGCACATAGCTTTACTATTGAAGTGGTTATGACATGGATTTTATCCCAGGGGTAATACTCGTTTTGTTCTTAACTTTCTGTTGAGAACAAAACTAAAGAGAGTGTGAAGCAGTGTGAAATGTTAACTAAAGCAAGTTTATTGCTGTCATGGTCCATGAAGGTTAAACAGAGGAAAGGTACGATGCCAGCATCAATTAAAGCTATATATGGCATTATGTCACTGTAAGGAGATGTGTGGTAGAAAATAGTTTGTCATCCATCAAAGCTCAGGTGAAAGGGTGTCCTTGTTATTGTTTGCCAACAGAAACTGTAGAAAATCTGGAGAGGCATCATGTGGTGAGGGAAGAACCCACTAGGTTTAATGTAGAACAATTATTTTTAAATATAACAATTTTAAAGGACTGAAAGTGTATTTCTTATGTGTATTTCCTGTAAATGGCATTATTTAATATTTATAAGGATTGTTCATCCCCTTATCACTTAGTAATTATTTCAAGTAATAGTGTGAATAATCTACTGAGAAATTTCATATTTGTCCAAGTAATGTATCATCTCGCTGATCTCTTCAAAGTAAACAAACATGACTTAATATGACTGTATGCATAATTTTATCACTTTGTAAATGAATGTAAGCAAAAAATACTGTACAGCTTTTAGTCTTTAAAATAGCAGACTTAAAGTGAATCAAGTCAACATTAAGTTAAATATGATTTTTTTTTTTACATATTTGGTAAATGTATTTGTATGACATCAAATTAGAATTGACATGTACAAAAACATTTTTAAAACCAGGAACACCATGGCATTTTCTTCTTTTTACTTTTTTGACGAAAAACTTGAAAATTACAAACAAAACATAACAGTATGCAAACTGTCATGATCCGTGTTTTTCTGTGTTTATTTTCGAGTTCTCTGTGTTTTTCTGTGTGTTTAGTTCTAGTTCTGTGTC